>KN716178.1:447275-463670 GCA_000816705.1 Dictyocaulus viviparus
TGGTACCTCAGTAGACTTCTCGGTAGACTTGATAACAAAGTAAGATCAGCGCTCAAATATTCATGCTCTCCTGACCTCAGCTGCAGTAGGACATCATTTTGGTTCACTTTTAGCAACGGCGATTATGCCATTCCATCAATTACCATTGACTGATAAAGTGATGCAGCCTGTTAGTTGTTGGTTAAGCCGCCTCATCGAGTACTGTATAAAGAGAGATATGTAGTGTACAAACAAGTGATGAGAAATCAACGTAGTCAAGTGCGACTTTTTAAACAAGAGACAGCCGAGAAGAAAAAACATTTGACTTCAAAGATTTCTTAGCACATTGGTTTAGCTTCACTTGCTATTGATCAATACTTTGTCGATTATTTAAAGTAATAGGACTATGTAGCAGCAGGAATTACCGTTGTCATGTACAGAATCGAATTCATGCTTATTGGTACGCTTTCCTTCTCCAAGCTTACAAAGTTTACTAGCCCTGCAGAGAAATCGAGTTGGTAACAAAGCAATCTAGGAATATAAATAACATTGACTTAATGAATGACTTAGTGTGATCCACGCAATTTATTATTGAGAGCCCGCATTTAATTATTTTTATCATACCACGTTGAAAACGAATGTTTATGCGCATTTATAAACAAAAACTTGAAGATGTCCTGTTAAGCCGCATCACTAGAACGTTACTACATTTTTTTTTCTTGAATCAGCATTTCGCAAGCATGTTCAGAGCACCGTCGAACTACACAAGACCAACAGCGAGTGACAAACATTCGACCAAAAAATGTCAACTTTTATGACTGATGAGGAAAGGACAGGATTATTTCAGAAATTCAATAGTATGATATTTTAAAATAATCTTCAATTGTTAAAACCGTCGTACCGCAGTGATACGCAAGTATGACTTCATACATAAGCGTATCGACCCCAAAAGGGTTGGAGAGTAGGTATCACAATAATATGGTACGGAAAGCAGTACTGACTGGATGAAAAGGCTGGTCATTTCAAATTGATGTGTAAATTGCAGGTATCTAAACACTAGAAACCTACATAAAGGGGACAAATGCGTGCTGTATCTTCACAAGGAAATGGATTATACCGGATTCCTTTGATCTTCGCTAGTCGTTTATTCTACATTTCGATACTTTTAGGAGTTGTGCAAGTTCGTCTGAATAAGCTCCGCATCCAAACCGTGTAATAACTTGTGCAGTTAATATCGACGAATTGGATGCCAATGTCAAGTGAAATGTTTTGTCAAGAAATATTTTCTCATCACTGCAATTATTGTCATCCAGAAGACCGGAGAGAAATTGTATAATGTTACAATTGAAAAAAAATAGGTATAAGAACTTCTTACCGAAGACCTATTTCTGAATGCTACGTTCTCTGATCATCGATTACAGGTCGTCACGATTAGAAGCGAGCTAATCGAAATTTTTTTCAATTGATTTTTCAATAATTTTTTGATAATTTTTTATTGATTATTGATACTGCTGATATTAATGATAATCTTTTCAATTGATTTTCTATCAGTAACTTTTGAAAGTAGTTGTAGCTTCAACCAACTAATTCTTAATGTTGATTTGATTCAGACTGAAAATTGATATATCATATATTTTATTTAACATGGCTAAATAATAATATACAACAAGACCGTTCTAGTGCAAATTAAGGAGTCTGTGATAGAAAATAATTAAGAAACAATTGACTATTGGATTATGGTCATTTGCATAGCTGTGAAAATTTCATTTAACAGACTATACAGAATGAGAAGTGAACAAATTTAACTTCAATAGCTCAAGATTTTTCAGACTGGATAATTGAACATCTGTATTCGCAATTTAGGTAGAAGGAGTTAATGTCATGACATCGGAGGGTGAGTTACGCGTTGCTGTTTTGCTCTTGAAAACGAAATAAATTACCCATACCCATAAATTAAGCTGTATTGACCACGCAAGGTGTGGATCGTCTTTTTATGCATATTGCATATTCAATATTAACATATTAGTGCATATTCAAACCTAACATTATAGAAAATATTGCTATTTTCCCCTCTACTCATTCATATCACATATCAGCCCCACCCCTATCATACCTTTCTGGTAGGATAAAGCTATAAAAGCATTTTAACCTCACTTTACCTTACTTTACTTTCGAATTTACCCTCTAATTATCTACTATTCAATGAAGGCTTTTATCGAGAATACTATCGGTTATATCTCTGTTATCTTGGACACTTGATTCCCCAACCAGGGGAAAGTTTTGATCGACTTTTTTTTACTTCCTCTAAGGGAAGTTTATCCTCATAAACATATTCTGTTTTGTATCACCATCGATGCATTATCTTGTGTTTTATTGTATATTTCTAATGAAAGTTTATTCATAGAAGTTTGATGTGCTTCACCCAACTTTGGAATAGACATTACGGTTGCCGAACTCAAGCCATTATAAACATTCTGTTGAGAATTTTTCAAGAAAAACAAGCTTGAGATGTGTTACCTTCAACTAACTGGTATAAAGGGCCGATTTTCAATTGTAGAAAAGGATGTTTTGACATTTCACTTCATGCTATCGACATGTGAAAGCAGCATATAACATGAAAACTACATAGCACTCATTGAATATTGTTCTCAACTATTCGGAGTCTTTAAATCCAAGCAAGTGTTGGAAACTCCTCTTCTATCATCTCTTTTCATAACCTTCAGAGTTATATTCCTTACTTAGACCTCTACTTACTGAAGCACAAAAGCACTACTACGTCACTACGATTATCGAACTTATTTTGCCAAAGAGAAAACTATCTCAAATGTTTGTTACATTGGTTTTTTGCATGTTGCCAAACTGGTAAGTATGCTCGTATTAGGTTTCATAAGGAAGTATTTTCAAACAATCAGTCTTCCTGGAATTTTCCTAGTCATTCTAAATTTTACGCGTGCTCAAAAATTTATATACACCATAATATGGTATATGAATAAATAAATAAACAAATGAAAAAATAAATATATAACCAATACTATACTACTACTATTATTACTACTACTATTTGAATACTATTTGAACTACTCCATCTACGTAGCAGTTACTCGTCAATGCCGATGTTTCAAAGAGAGAATACTATCGAAACATAAGCCAAAATGAAATTGAGTTTTCGAAAACGTCATGTTAGCTCAGAAAAAACATTATTACGACGAGACTATACTCACATTATCGAGCTTGGAATCCAATTTTAAGAGAAGTACTAACAGTTAGTCTTAGATCCCGTCTATCAACATCGGGCAAGTCCTAAGTAAATAATTTTCATTCAATTCAATTATGAATGTGGCGTTTAAGCTGCAATTATCTATTCATTAGTCAAAAGATGATAATGATTTGATAAAGTCCTGCATAAGAATTAGTTTGTATGCAGAAAGAAAACGAACTCTTAGATTCTTGACAATGGAGCAATGTAGCACTTGTTTTAGAAAATCATCTAAGTTTATGATTATTTTCGTTAACTAATTTATGTCAAAGTCGGAATGCACAAGCTAAAGAAACATTGTGGAAAGGCTCCCATTTCATCATCCTTGTCTGCTTCATAAGATGTCTATGAATATTGCATTTCAAAACATGAGATCTTATTTTTTAAGAGTTGTTTCTTATCATACATATATACATAGAGCTTCAGGAGTCATCTTCGTGTTATCATAAGTCGAGTTAATCACTGGGATGCGCTTTGTAACCATGACAGCCGTGAAGTTTATGAAGATTTTATGAACAGTGAATAATATTTAAGTATGCTCAGTATCCATGGTATCCAGAAGATTTATCAGGATTAGACATTAGGAAGTAAGCAGATTAGCGGCAACGAACTAATGGTGCTTTATGAAGCGAGCCTTTAATGTGTGGTTTTAAGGCGCTTTTGTTAGAGAATACTTGTAGATGTTTATTTTTAAAAACTAAGAAGATAAGCGGAACATTTCGTACTCAAATACACATAGTCATTATTCTTATTATCTATTTCTGAATCTTGAAACCCGTTATTCTTAATAAATAAGCCGCCACTCGCGTCCGATTAACGCGTTAAAACGTTTATCACACTGACCATTGTACGATCCCAGGATATAGTTTGAACGAGGGCAAGCACACGACCGCTTGCTTCCTCCACACGCGACTGTCACATATCCAATTTTGATAAGAATCTCTCGTCACAATCATGTGACATTTATTTTCTACTTTCATTTTTTTCATCTCATTGTGTAATTCCATTATTTTCCTCATCTTTGTCAACTTGATGCTGTTAATTCTTAAGTTCGAACTTTATTGCTGCTTTTTTTCCTTTATTGTATAATGAGGGTTTTTTCTTAGATGCTTGAACTCTAATGAATACTAATGATGTACTCTGTAAATGGTTGTGTACAATAGTAATTACGATAAGAGGCTGTAATTCAAAAGAAAAATAATATATATGCTGCTTTTTTTCGGGTTCATAAATTCAGTATTATTTATAAACACTGCTCAGGAAATGCGAAATCAAAGAAATTCATGTAGAGGCTAGAAAGTTTGAATTGGTTTAACGAAACATAAGTAAACTGTTTTTTTACATTGGTCAAATTATGTAGTAAAAAATATGTGTTTATGTGTTGCCTATTAATAACTGATAGATGTGCGATAATAAAGAATCCTATCCATTGATTGAGTCTTGCATGCTTTAATAATTGCGTTTTATAATCGACTCTGATATCTAGGTAGAATTTAGTCTATACAACACATGCTAAATAATTATAGTGGATATTGGGACTCTGTTCGAAGCACTAAGACAACTGAGGACTATGAAAAAGGCGCTAAACACTTGTCTAGTAGAATTACCCTTAATAGCACTATTATTTCTACTAAAAACTTCTCAAACTAAGGAAAAAAAATTGGTGTGACTAACGACGCAATATTTAAATTCATGTGTCCGCGTTACGTAACGAATACGTCAACAAGGACATGTCGCGGCCCATTCGTTTCCCTCCTTATGCGTCATTTACCGTGTTTGGTCCTTAATATTCAAGTCAGTTCACGTCGAGATATTCTTCTACGGTCCATCGAGTCCTCTAATGTGATTGTACGGAGCATTCCAAATATTTTCGTTGAACGATGGCCAAAATAATATTATCTTTATGGCCTCAGTTGTCCAGCACTGTAATGCAGAACGTAGCGGAAGTCGTTGGTAAGAGAAACCTGATTCACTCACACATTCAGAAATTACGACAAGCGTTCTCTGTAATGTAAACATAATGATCAAAAAACAAAATGATAGATGATAAATAATCATAGAGTGATTCTTAAGGAAATTCACAACAAGCAATGTCTGTAGCATCTGTTTTCACACTATGCGGTATCGAAATTATTGATTTCTTCAGTTAAAGTCGTTGTGCATATTAAATGTTTATGTGAAAGGTGGAGGTCAGTTTCCGATAGTTTATGTCTGTTTTAAAAAAGAAATACCAGTCTCGCGTTACATCAGTTTTAGTCTTCTGCACAAATTGCTGCTTCCGTAATCACAGTTTGTTGGTCGTTTTCCATAGTTGTTCAAAATGAAGCTATCTTACCTTCAGAAAAAAAAAACATCCTCAAATTTTTTAGGGCCCCCTGTAAGTAGATGTGACGCACTAGAGTATTGTAATTTTAAGTGATAAGTTTGAGTGCTTCTTTAAGCACGGAGTTTCTTCCATTTTCTCGTTAGAGAACTGGAAGCGTTGGTTGAAATTTTTTCTTTAAAGGTTAGCCATAAGTGTTTTTTTTTTGCGAAACAGCATTATTTGGCAGTTAATTTGTGAGATCTTTATGGAAACTGTTTAAACGTTCATAGAATTGCTTTTCATACGTTTATAACGAACGTATTTTGTTCTTAATGAAACCGAATAACACAGTTGTGATAACTTGTTTTCAATATTTAATAATGTCTTTAATAATATTCCTTTCCTTTTTCCTCTCAATTTTTAAGGTATTTTCATGAAATGTTTGAAATTAGCTTTTTATCGTGTTTTAGATAATTTACTTTATAAAGCGCTTATTGAATTATAACGTTACATCTTATCATTCTATAAGGTTGAGTAGTTTATTAAGTTATAAATTTTTTTAATTAAGTAATGTGGTGCAAAAATTGGTATTCTGAAAACACGTTTTAGTGAGCAGAGATGGATGCGAGTTTTTTATATTGAAATAATAAGTTCTGAAGTCTGAAGTACAGTAGATTTTTGTTAGCGTTACAGTTGCAATGCGCTGCCGTCCAATTGTATTGTCAGGACCATCCGGTGGTGGAAAAAGCACTATCCTGGCTAGAGCGATGTCAGACTATCCTGATAGATTCACATTCAGTGTTTCACGTGAGTTCTCTTTTAATTTTATCTATATCGAAGTTTTGGCTTTTTAGTTTTTCTTATATTTGGATACTACCAAGCAATATAATGAGATTGCTGAGAAAAATTACCAAGTTCTGCCTGAAAAATACCTTATAAAGTTGATCCGACCTGGTTAATAAAAAAAAGTGGCAATAATTTGGATTTTTAGAATAGGTTTCATACATTGAGATGGAGTGGAGTTGTATAGATGTCTTTGAATCACAGATTTCATTCTGTTCTTTTTTTTTTAAAAAGGAAAGCTCTAATATGAAATTTGAACGCATTAATATTATTGGATATGCTAATATAAATTACTACTTGTTTGTCGAAGCTCCATTCTCATCAAGAAACCACAAACTATTATACAAATCATTCCTTATGGAAAAATTTTAGGTTCGTTCTTTGTAATAGTATAGTGTTTGTAATTGTTTTCTATCCTTTTATATCATATTGTTGTTTCTAAGCACCTATATATTATTTTATCTTTTAGACACCACACGCAAACCCCGTGTCGGAGAAAAGAATGGTATTCACTATTGGTTCATCGATCATACTGAATTTCAGCGTATGATCGCTAATGGCGAATTTTTAGAACATGCGACATTTGGTGGTAATATTTATGGAACTAGGTTCGTTGTAAAATTTATACGCTATACAGAAATTCAATGTCTTGACATTTTGTAGTAGTGTCCACTTCTTTCCTTAATGTGAATTTTTTGTGCAGTCACTAGTTCGACGCCGATTTTCTCCTAACAAACATATCCAAATTGGGTATTTGTATTATATTATGTATTTGTATTATGTTTTGTTTTAGTTGTCATTCATTGATCTGAAAAGACATATTTTAGTGTGCACTTAAGAGGTATTGATCTCTTTGTTGTCTTTTATCTATTTTGTCTTGATTAGTTTTTATATGATTTGTACATTTAACTCTTCTTAAGCAAAAAAGCTGTCAGTGATGTGGAAGAGACTGGTAAAATCTGCGTATTGGACGTTGAACTGCAAGGAGTTCGAAATATCAAGAAGACGCATTTAAACGCACGTTATATTCTGATTCGTGCACCGACATTAGAAATATTGGTGTGTTGCTATTTAATCATGTTGGTAGGATTATGGCATAATTTAATCTTTTACAACTTTCTAAAATATTTCATTTGTCATCGCAGTGGGGTGAAGCTCATAAAGGTAATTTTTATATATTAGGTTTTTTACTATTGTGGCAGTCAATAAGCGTGCTTCAATCATTAGTAGAACAGGAACAGAAGATACCGGTGGCATCAGTTGCAATTTTTGGGAATGTCTTATTTCACATGTCGAGAAAATCATAATTTCAAGAGTTGGGTTTGTTAGGCGTTTGCAAACTCATCTCTATACGTTTTTTGAGAAAAAGTGCTAGTGTTTTAATGTTCGAAAAATTCCTTGCATTCGAAATGTAGCTGATTTATGATGCCTAACAGAAGTTTCAAATTACAGAAAACATTTTAATACAGGAATCTCGCCTTCGTGCTCGTGGTACAGAGGGGGAGGAAGATATAAAAAGACGTTTGAAGCATGCTAAAGAAGATTTAGATGCTGGTGAGAATATGCCCATACATTTATTTCATAGTTGGAAATGCTATCTGTTTTACTTATCCATTCAAAATTTGAAAAATAACTATTTTAGTAGAAGAAGATCCTGGGCTGTTCGATCATGTGATTATTAATTCTAATCTCGAGCATGCTTACAAGGAATTTATTGATGTGGTTGCAGATGATCTATTAGATACTGCTAAATAATAAAAAGATCCCGTTTTTATTAGTATTTGTACCATCAGTATCTCAAATGGAGTATTTTTTGGTTTTTAACCTTGTTCATTCTTATAAATTTTTACTTATAAAGTGTAACATATATGCGGCATTCTTTCTCTCAAATCCCAGTGAAGTATGAGTTCTGATTTTCCTCGTTTCTTTGAAAGCAGTGTTTTATGTTATTTGAAAATTAATCGCTGTTTTTTTCATTGTGTTGTGAGGCAGTTATGGCTTTTTTTCTTCAGTCTTTTTTATTATATGCGATTCATCGTAGATTTGATCCATTCTGCATTTCAAAACTTGTGAATGGTATAACTAAGTTGTACAGGATTTGAGGATTCGTGCACATGGAAGATATCAATAAGCTTACCCACTTTTATTTTATTAATTTAAACTAGTTTTTCAATTTGTGAATAAACTTTAAATAAATTTTTCTGGGTTTCTTACTATTTATATGATGAGGGATCGAAGGCTTCATTACAAGCACACCTGATTGCTTGTACTTCATGTAAATTTCATAGATTTTTGAGAATAAATCATTTCCAGAGAAGCGGTGATTCGTAAATCACAGGTGTATTAATGGCTAATTTGTAAATGCATAATGTAATTACAAGTTATGATTCAAACAGGTTTGCTTTTACTATAATTTATTACTACTCAAAAAGTACTTGAGTAGTTTAAAAATATTATGAGATATGGATGTTAATCAAATAGTGACAAACCAGTCTGTTTTTGGCATAGATAGAATCGGAACGGTATCATTGTTATGTTGTGCATTTCGAGGTTCCGAGTAAGGTAATCGCGACAATTTTAGAATGGCAACAAACTTTTCACGTTTGCCCGTATTACCTTCACTTAGAGACTTCATACATATGTATCGCTTGCAAGCTAAAAAGATTTTGTCGCAAAATTATTTAATGGACATGAACCTTACGCGCAAGGTAATCATTTTTTTTTCGCAGTAATGTTCTTGGAATATCGTTTTGTGACCTTATGTAGACAATTTCTTACTAGTTGCATTTGTGGCTTTAGTCTTGTGAAAGTATAGGCTTTAGTCTTTCGTAATAACGCAATGTATTGATTTATGATGTCGTAACTGAATCTTTAATTTACGATTGTTCGAGTCGCAAGCGTTAAACCAGGTGACTGGGTTTGTGAAATCGGACCAGGTCCAGGCAGTATAACTCGTGCAATCTTGGAGGCAGACTGTGAACGTCTGGATGTTGTGGAAATCGATCACCGTTTTATTCCACCATTAGAGGTTTATGTCGTGTTTTCAGGCTGCTTTGATCTTGTTGTCATCAATATTTTAGCACCTTGCTGAAGCAAGTGAGGGCCGCTTGCATATTCATCGCGGTGACATATTGAAAACCAATATAGGTGATTTGTGGAATGGCGGTGGTAATCAGCGCAAATCGGAATGGAGTAGCGAGCCTCCAAGCATGAACATCATTGGCAATCTACCGTTCAACGTTGCTTCACCGTTAATAATTAAGTGGGTTTGACTCTACAAGAGCTTTTGAACTTTTTTCCCACGCAAAAATAGGTTGTACAAAGCATTCTTTTTACTATTCTTTTGAAACTCTCGTTTATATAATAGCTCAGACTGCTGAAGGACATATCATATCGTCGAGATGCATGGCGTTTCGGACGTGTTCCACTAACATTAACATTCCAATTAGAAGTAGCTATGAGATTATGCAGTCCGGTTGACAACGATGCACGTTCAAGAATATCAGTCATGGCTCAGTATCTTACAGAACCTAAGATTATGTTTAGAATTCCTGGTTAGTTAAAGATAGCTTTTTTCATATATTTTTACTGTCACTGGCTATTTAATTACTGGTTTTCTCATACTTATATTTTGCTTGGAAGTGGCGTAGTTCAGTGGTAAAGAAATGACTTGTTACATATATAGATAAATACAGTTATCCCGGATTTGAGCCCGCTTGAAGGAAAGACAGCCTCCTGTCCTTCAGAGTTCGTTGAATTAATACCAGAATAAGGTATCTGAGAGTTTAAGAAGCAAATTTGGAAACATACTGGAAACTCAAACTCATTGTATAGACCACTTTCATTCAAACACCTCTATGAAATCACGGCGAAGAATAGTAGTTTATCTTTACAAGGTATATTACGCCAGTGTTTATCCTTATCTTCGTACTCTCGAGGAAATAGAAGGTTCTCTTTGATATTAGGAACGAATGAATAGGAAGTGTTAGAGCTACTTTGAACATCTATTTTTTCAACAATTACAGGAGCGTGCTTTGTTCCACGGCCAGAGATCGACGTAGGTGTTGTGCGTTTTGTACCACGTATTCAGCCGTTGATAAATGCTTCATTTGAGGTAAACGAAATCTGTCATTAATCTGTGATTCCCAACAGAAACATTTTGTCACAATACCGGCAAATAGGATATCCTCTATGTTGGCTCCGGTTTGATAACCGTATGGTTTATCCCAGAATTGGGTGATGTACTTTAAACTTGGATAATCTTTTACTATATATAGAGAAAGAATCCAAAAAGTATTAATTGCAATGAGAACCGAAGAGTGTTAGTAAGAGCGAAAGCAAACAGGCCTTTCTTGAGAAAAAGTGGATTTGTGGTTTGTTAGAGAATTGAATTAAACGAAAAAGTCAACAATAAGTCGAGGACTATGACTAGAATGCTTTTATACCTTTATCCAATCAAAGTATTATGAATGACAAGTGATGTAGGATTTCGTCACTATGGTGGTTCATTTTTGTGGATGGAGATGGAAGTAGCAGATTTTCTACACCACCCACCCGCGTAATCAAAGTGTGGATTAATGATTGTGATATGTCGGTAGTGAAACATTACAGAAAATAGATAAGTTATTGTCACTATGTCCGTTTTGGAAGGAAACAATGATGGTGTTATCTAGTGAGCGTTTCCGAAATAGAGTGCAATATATACAGTAATATGAATTCTTCGGGCCTAGGTCGATTCTCCAATACGGATTCCATATATGGGAGGTGCGTATGTATATGAGTTGGGATAATTTGAACCACCAGTGGCAAATTGGCCATAGTTTGTGTTGTTCTGTTCTCATTGTCGAAGCTTTACCTCACAATTCTAGAAATCGCATAAAAATATTGGAAAATCGAAGAATGCCTATAATAGCTATTATCTTTTCTATAAATAGAGAAAAAGAGAGGAATGTCATGATGGAATGTTGTTATATTTTTGTGCTGCTGCTGTATATTCTTTAGATTGTGTACTGCAGCGACTTGTTGGTGTTTGTTGTTTTTTCGTCATGTTTGAAAGCGATGTCTGTACTGCCTCAACTATTAAGACTATTGTCTTGAACTATTGAATTGAATATAGCCTGTATAATTTTTTAATGTTATGGGTAAATTGTCTATTAATATGTGTTAATATTAATGTGTATTAATATGTGTGGTAAAGTATTGGAAAGGAAAGGAAACATATTGTGCATTTGAATTTGTTTTTGTGGGAGAAGGCTGTAGTGATGCTTTGATGGCTCTTCGTTGAATCTCTTGAGTGTTCCAGTAATTACAATCTTCCCATTTTTTGTTTGTACTGATGCTTTCTGGTTTCTAACTATTCTATTTCAGAGGGTTTTAGTATTTTTATTGGTCTTTTGATAATGTGATTCTTCAGTAGTTTGGTGTGTGTTTTTTTCTTGCTCTTTCTTTTGGAGCGTATACTTTGATGATGCGACCTTGTTTCGATGTATTACATGGAAGCAATGGTTCGACTGTTAGTACAATCAATCTTCCTATTGGAATTAATGAAGAAGTCTTTTTCCTGTCCATGTGAAGTAAGTGAATCTCCCGTACACTGGTTCGATAGTGCTGGATCTGTATAGTTTAATAACTTTCTATGATTTTCCGGATCGATTTTAAGACTTGTTTCACTCCTTAGTGTTTGCGTAACTAGGCTTTTTTCTGTCATAGTAAATTCTTTGTTATTAGCGCTATTACTGAATGTTAAACCGCCGCGAGGCTGGCTGTAGACGTTGAATTGCTATATGTCGTAATATCTACTTTCTCGATTTTGTATAGTTTTTTCAAACTGTTCCCAAACTACAATGTTTTATTACTGTCCTTGTTCTGCGTTTGATCCGATAAATTCATGTTTTCCTGTTCATTTGAAGGTGCGGAGTACGTTCCATTATTGTTGTATTGCGGTTTTATGAAAAGCTTCTGTGGTTTCTGCGGCAAGAAAAATACAGTTTTCTGATGATATTCGTTATTTGCGATTACTTCCTACTGTAAGATATCCTAATTTTTAGTATATTAGCCTTAGTCTAAAAGTTAGTTTTTTATTTCAGGCTGTGTCATCTTCTAGTAGGTCAAATAGGTCTGAGCAACCGAGTAGGATTTCAGTTGGATGCTTGATACTTTTAGAAACTCTACCTACTGTAAATTCATTCGGTTAGCCTTCACTATCCCAAAGCTGTAATTTAGTGGTTTTACAGGTTGTCTTTATTTCATTAAGTTCGCCAGATTTATGGAAGTATAAGTCGATGGTTTTCATGGTTGGTAATTGCAGGTGTTCTGCTAATTTGTCTGTGATAAATGACCTATCCTATTCTGTATCAAGAACGACGTATAGTTTTTCAAATTACCTCTTACTTAGATTTCGAATATTTACGTGTCCTGCTAAGATTTTTGTTTTGGGTCTTCTTTGCATATCTGTGAAAAATATCACAACATTATCTTCTCTAGTTTGATCAGATGTTAGTCGTGTTACGTTCTTCTTTTATGGAATTTGTTCAATATTTGAAAGCCGCTTCTAGACTTTCTCTCTTCTTATTCTCTGACTCTCTGGTGTTGTTTTCTTTCGAAAGAATTTTTATTTCTTCAGATCGTCGTGTGATATCCGTGTTAGTTGCATACTTTGCAACCACCTGCCTTGTCCTCAACTAAATTATGATAACTCATTTTTGTGCAGTTTCATAAATACTAGCCTCTGATCGATTGTTTGTACAGTTCGGCATTCATTTGGCGAATGTTCAAATTTCTCGCAGTAGAAGAATTTGTATGTTTTATTTGTGGAAACTCTTTGTTAACTTGTATTGATCCGTTTGTTCTGTTGGCTTACGGCTTCTGCTTTGTTGCCAATTCTTCCCCTTATTTGACTTTATAACTTTATTTCTTCCCTAATGTATTCTAGTGCTCTCTGAAATTTTTTAGCAATCCTTCTGTTCTGTAGGTCTCTTCCGCATCCTGTCGCTTTTTCTGCTATGCCATCTTTCGATCATCGAATCTTTTTCGTGAATTTTTCTAATATTAGTTCTTGTAGAACCTCCGTGTTTATATATTCACTCTCCTTGATGGCGTAGCTATATGACAACGAAATACAGTGATCTTTATAGTTCTTTTTGATCTGCAGATCGATTACTATACGATGTTATCTTTTGTAGTATTTCTAATAGTTGATCGAGGAGGAGATATCGGTTTACAAATCTTTATTTCAAATGCGCTATTACGATTTGGTAGGTAGGTTAGGACGAGTCGTATTCCCTGACTGTATTTTGGTTTCTCCTTGTGAAGCGTTCGATAAGTAACTCATTTTCTTAATAGTCTTCTATTTCTTGTCAATGTACTACGTGGTTGAATGTTTCCCAAAATGAATTCCATTTTCGTATTTCTCCGCTGGATTTGGAATATTGATGGTTCGTAGTCGTAAGTCACTTGTATTCTTTCTTTATATATGGTAAAGCTTTCAAATTTGAGGTCATTGTTCAGTTTTTTGATAACTACACGGCTATCGTCGTTTTTTTCCTTCTTTGACGTATTAGCGAATATCTTGACATCTGTTTGAGTTATTCCATTTCGTTACTCACGTTAATCAAGAGGGAATATGTGAAGCTGCTGGTCGAATTGTTCACTCCTTTTCGTTTGTTACCGTACTTACATACTGAGTTTTCTTTTCTCTAACATAATATTGCTGTATAGCATTGAAATCAGAAATAATTTTTAGGTGGTGGAAAAAGTTTGCCGTCATATTTTCTTTTATCGTCAAAAACATATGATCAAGGGACTCAAAACCTTATATCCGAAAGAGGTTTGCTGAGCCATTTTACAGTTTGTAATTGGAATATAAAGTTGTCTATTTTATAAGATTATGAGATGATTGGTTCAAGTTTAAATAACTGCCTAAAGTGGGACTCAATAAAAAATAAGCCGTTATTCAGCTAAAGGAGAGAGCAGTTCTATTCTGTACACTGATTCCGCAAAAGTCTACAACTATGCGATAAAACATTCAATGAAAAGCAATAGTGGAACAATAGTGCCAATCTTTCTTAGTTTTGTTATTTGATCTTCAACGGAACCAGAGATGATGCATTAATACAAGTAATCGTACAAGAATATTTTCTGGTATCTCAGAAAAGAATTTTTCTTTCAATTTTTGTAATGGCTTCAGCTTACTTCTCGGCAAAGAAAGTTGGCTGTCTGGTGAGCGTTGTTCGAAGGCAGCTATCAGTTGTTTGGCTTTATATGCATTTGCTATCCTTATTAGCTGTGATTAGCAGTTTAATTTATTACTAAGGATAGAAACTCTGCATATTTCTTTAAGGCAGTAGTGTAATGTATAGTGAAATTACAGTTTTTAGATTGCAAGCGATATGGCTCATCAGTTGTTGAAAGAATGTCGCGTTAATCCAACTGTACCTGCATTCCGGTTGGGTATTGATGAATTTGCCGACTTAGTCACAGGCTACGAGAAGCAATGTAGGAGGTGGGTTTTTCTGTTAATAATGCTTGAAATCGGGTTTTTTGCAATCTTGGGTATTGGCAATGTATATGATGTTTTCTTCCATCAGATGACATGAGCTTATTAATAGTTTACTAAGTTTTTCTTATGCTGGTGGCTCGACAAGTATCTTGTTCGCAGAGAAAGTCAATTTAGTAATCATTCTATTATCTACAACTTGTGTTTGCGTGTGTGTGTGTTTGCGTTTATATTGCGAAATTCATTCATATCTGCTTCGTTACATACAAATTAGAATACCTACCGTTTCAATTGTCGTTTACTGCGAATGGAGTTGACATACCGTTAAACTATGACATGTATATTGCTACAGTTCAACAAGTCATTTAAACCCTGAAGCGGGCTAGTGCATATTTCTTTGAGTGATTTTAATTTTAATCTACAATGCCTCAAAGATTATTCACGTTATGTTTTGTTCTTAGGACAGAGTAGTAACTTCTGCTTCAAACTATCTCCATTATGTTTTTTATACATGTGAGATATGTATCGTGTGGGAGATTGTTGAGTTCTTCGCTACATTCGTTATATGAAATCAGAAAACAACTCATATTGCCTACTTCTGTGCTATAAAGACAAATTACGTAGTTTTACTACAGAAATTATATAGATGACACAACGATTTCAGACTGACGGCTGTTTATGGTACGTAGACCAATTTAATTAAGTTTTTTTTTCAACTTGCCCTTTTCCAACATGGCTATATCAAAGCATAGCTGTTTTATAAATAACGCCATCTCAAACGAGGTTTTGTCGGAATTTTGCTCATTTAAATATATTTACATTTGTGTTACATCTATATTTTCCAAGTAATTCTCGCTATTCCTGATGAAAGAATTTATTTATGTCTAATCATCTTAAGAAAATTTATTTGACGCAACGAATTTACATCTGAAACGCCGCGAAATTGATCTGTTTGTGATGCAACTGATTACTGAAAACATGGCTGGAACAGTATGAATAAGAATGGATCAACATCAACAGGTGCTATATCAGGTCTATTGAAAAACTCTGTCCGTTTCTATGACAACAATTTTTGACACGTAAGCAGATTTTTACGTGATATATGTTTGACTCAATCTTCGTCGTCATATGCATATCTCTGCTTGCCTAGAGCAAATTCCAGTTTTTCGTGAACCAAATGATGACTGGTGGTGAAAGGTGGTTTTTGGTTTTCTGGTCCTCGGTTGTGTTGAATTCTCGCCAATTTTTCCTGGACTTGATCTCCTCCGACAACCTTTTATTTTTGTGCTCAAAAATTTTTTTGGAGGGCATAAAATTTAGAAAAAAAGATATCAAACAAGCAGTGGTTCGATTTTTTGGATTAAAACATGAAAAATTTTCTTAAAAATGCGAATTGCCGTTCACCTGGATCACCTGGATTCCCGTTGATCATCGACTGGGTCGAGCGGGCACCAGTAAAACTTCCATTTTTCCCTATTCGCGCGCAAGGGTAGTCCAGTGAGTTCTTTCGCTCTAGGG
>KN716178.1:478292-492159 GCA_000816705.1 Dictyocaulus viviparus
TGTCAGCTCCGCCCCTCCCCCACCTCACCCATTGTTAATTGGTTAACAGGGAATTCGGGTTAAGATGCCATTGATTGGGTGAAGAGTGGTCAACTCAAGTCACGTATAGACCAGGCACGCATTCAACCACCTCCACGATATCACGTTGAACATGAATGCGGGGGCGCATCCCACCACAAGGGATTGATCAACGCCAAAAATTATCCTATTATCTTATCTAATTTACCGACCCCGGAGGGACAGCGGGCTTGGTAGGCCTGGGGGGCGGCCACAAACTGATTGGGCCGGCGTGTCACTGCGGCACCTCCACCACTCCGCCACAACGACATACAAGAGCGTAAAAGTTGTGTAAATGTTAAAAGAAAACGAGAAACCTCCCTCTTTTACTCTGAGCAACGTCAATATTTCGCTATTCTGGTAATCATTGTTCTGGTAAGTACTCGAGACAGTACTTGCATTGATGTAGGATTTTGTATAATGGAAAAATACATCGTCAATATATTTATTCCTTGTAACAGAAAGCAACTTCTAGGTTAACATTGCACAGGGAATACCCAAAGCATATTGTGTAGAGCAGAAAAAACTTTGTACAAGCATTTGTTGTTTGTCACTATTAATGTAGTTCTTAATATGCGATAAAATCTCAAATACGAGGCATTCACAGTGATCATAAACGGCTGTCAAATCATTATTCATCTGATCACTTCATTCAAAGTTGTTTTGCAGCTTCTACCCGAATTTCGGCATCACCATCGACAGAAAGCGTTTTGCCGAGTCTCGAATGTTTAGCATCGGTAAATAAAATAGTAGTATGTCAGGTAACCATTTTATTTATCGTGTTTTATGGTTTTTTATACATACTTCACGCTAATGATTTCTACGCTACCGGCTATTTATGACTTCTCATATAATTCACATTGATACTTTTATAGTCGTCTTCATGCTTTGTGCAAGTCCTAGCAGCATTTTAGCATTATATGATGACACCTGCGCGACGCATTCCGTGATCTAAGCTCGTTGGTAACTTCGAATACAGCTTTTTAACATGACTCATTAACATCTTCGTCCTTTTTCCGCATCTGCATTCTCATTACACAATCTTTTACCATTTTTATGCCTGTTCTACTTTATTTCTAATACGAAGTCTATTTCGAAAGCTTGAACTACGAAGTTTGGCTTGACGTTGTGTTCGTCGGTCATGCTTAACTAAATACCATTTGAACACTTTGCGAACAGTTCTTGATATCCGGGATGTGGTTGAGGTGTTAAACAATAGGTAGCGAAGCTCTGTGACAACTTTAGCATAAAAGTGTTGAGCGCGCATTTTTCGATCCGGGGAATGATCAGTGCTTTCTTTCAAAGAGTCCGAGCCTAGCTCATACCGCTCTTTTTGGTTCTACTACGTGATCAACGAGCGCTAATAAAACAGTATTTGTTTCAGAAATATCGAGTGTATTTTCATAGTCAACGAAGTTTAGAACAAAGAGATGGACTCATGATAAAGCTTCAAATGCAAAGGTTAAGATATAACCGATCTTAGAAAATGTTCTTGAAAGAGTTTTACAACACTTGTCATCTTTTGGTTGTGGTCCACGCAGCAAAACTCCTGAAATCCTGTTTGTTCTATAGATTGGATCTCATTAAGTGCTGTAGTTATACCCAAAGGGATGATTCGCGTGAAAAGCTCATAAAGCAAGGTGAGCAAACAAAACGTATGCCAATTACGAATATCTCTTCATTCACCATTCCAAGTAAAATGACCGTAAAAGAGATGCTATACCGGTGTGCTTTTTTAAATATTGACTTCGTTAAAACCACATTCATCAAATGAACATTCGTTGTGCAGTGATGAATTTTCTCTCCCAGCTTTCTCCTGAAGCAAAGTTTTGAACGTAGAGGGCTGTTGTTTGATCCAGTGCAGAAATGTGGTACTATCAAGAATCTACTATTTTCTGTTGGCGATAATATCATATAAAGGCGTTTCACAGGTAACACTATCGTAATGCGTTCTGCATTTTCATTTCGATCTACGAATTCGAATTTCACATTCCTGTCATTTTTTATTAATCATCGCACCAATGCTCGCGTTGAAGTTTTTGACAATGAAATTATAAAACCACATAGAGAGAGATAGTGTAGACCACTCGTCCCATATCACATGTAGGACGAATAAATATGAATAGAATGAAGGGTGCTACGCAGGTTGGTGAATTGTAGTTCATAAATTGAACTGATTTATTCATGACATCTTATTAAGAGACAGATTATAGTTAGACGAAGAGTTTACCAATGAACAATGGATGCTCAACAAACTCATGGCTACCAACATTATGTGTAGGAGCCTTTATTCTGTGAATCACAGCTATCCTTACGCTATCCCGTCTATAGTTCGGTTTTATACTGTTGCTCTTCTGTGAGGCTAATATGTTGATTCGTTCTGCAGCCTCAAAAAGAGCCTAAAGATTGGCGTCGGAAGGTAATTTTCTGGCGATGTACATGTAGACTTAGGAACAACTTCAACATAGACGTGTCCATTTGACCCAGTTCCATTGCCGTCCGCCTGAACTTCAGATTTGAACGCTTCTCACCGATAGTTTTACCGCGCGACGTCGTAGGTGGCAGAGTATTGTATTGTTGGGTATTGAGGCAAAATGTTTAATGCTACAGCTTTGTTTAACCTAGAATCATAAGAGAGATCTGTTCATGCTTTTTCATGGTATTCATTTGTAAATTAGTGAAATATTCTCTTGCTGTAATTTTACTTCATCAATGCGGCAGTTATTCCTGATAAGCGATATGCCTTAAATAATTTTTAGTTGAAACTTCTTAGTTCTCATCACATTAAAATATAAAGTTATAGAGAGAAGATTCTGATAATTTCAGAAATTTTTAGAATGTTGATTTTTGAAATAGCATCCAAATTGCACAAAAGCACTTGCTTTGTAGAAATTTATCCTTCTTATTGTCGCGAGTTGATCGTTGTCAAATGAGGTAGATTGTCTAGAATTCCGGTAATTAAACCTTTATAAATAAACAATAACAACTTGACAGCAAAACAATAATATTTTGATGGACGGAATATTAAGGAAATTTAGCAAATTACCAAAACATAATAGGATGACAATAAATTGTAATAGACAAGAACGAGATTTGTGTGGAAGACAGAAAGCGGAAATATTGAATGAATGGTAGCCTTAAGATTAGAAGCTCTTTATATCCTGTTTTGTCTGGTCTATCATCTGATCATTGACAAAGTCAGTGCAAGCTGCAGAAATCCCAGACAGGGGGTCTGATAAGAGGTCTGAAATTTGTCAGCATATGTACCATTTCATTCTACTACTAACAATATTGTTGGTATTAATAGTTTCAAAAAATAGAATAAGAAGAAAGATTCAGAAGAATGCATCAATAAGAATACCTGCATGTTACTTTGATAATCAAATACTTTGAAAGTTCGTACAATTTCATAATCACATAACTTTCATTACTTCAACTCCACCGCTATGATAAATGGCTTTCGTTTCTAATACTATTCAAATTTTTCTCATCAATTCTTTGCCCGTCAATTCTTTGTCTAACTTAAACTATTCAAAACTACTTTATGAAAGAATGTTAGAGTGTCATTTATAGAACTATTCTTAAACTATTCGTAGTTGTGCTGAGATGGCTGCAAAACTCGGAACCTCAGGCGAGACTCGAAGCAGCGCAACTACGGACAGTGTAATATCATTGCAAAACAGAATAAAATTACGAATATGTCTGAAATTTCGGGTTATCCGGCAGTCATCAGCTTAACTGGATGCGATGCCGATATCGGCCACCAGATCGTAATCGTTGACGGGCGAATGCTGATAGTGGTACCCACTTACTATAAGTGAAGCATTGAGTAGTCGTAGACCAAGACCCCGGGGTAGTGTAATGGGTCAGCACGGCAGACCTGATATCTGCAAGAGCGGGTTCGGGTCCCGTCGAGTTGTGGATATCTCAGCACAACTACGTACAGTATAATATTATTGCAAAACAAAATAAAAATACGAATATGTTCTTAAACTATAAATTTTATTCACACTTTTCATATTTTCAGCTCTACGAATCGTTCAAAGTGGGGAGCAGATTTAAAACTATCAACAAATATGTGTTGAAAAACGATAATAACGAACAAGTGCGTGTTATTCAATCATTCTTCATACAACAAACGGTTTTTATTGTGCTTCTACTTATTGCTGTACCCTTTAAGCCAACTAATATCAATCTGTATCACAATTACTCAAACTTTTATAACTTGTTACTACTACTTATGTCGATAGGGTGGATGCGTTCAGAATTCGTTCTTTTCCTCTTTTTACTGCATGTCTTAGTGCTACGACCGTTGTTGTCAATGAAATTACGTTCTACAAAAGTGCTTCAGTTGAATCTGCTGACTTTTGTCCATACACCAAATGTGTTAGCATAGGTTATTTATCGGATATTAAGTGATCAAGGAGTACGGACCATTCACTCTTAATCTCTATAAATGACCTCTTTGTATTTGTAAGTTGTTCTTGGAATTCAAATGATATTGCACAAGGATTTGAGCCACAGCAAAAAATTTCAAGCGTCCATGCTAAAAAGGAGCATGGAAATTTTGTCTTTTGATGGAAGTACAGCTGAAAGTAAGTTTAGATAAGCTCTGGTGTTGATCAGTCACTCAATAGATTTGCGGCATGCGCTTACGCATTCGTGTTCAACGCGATATTGTGGAGATGATGGAATGCGAGCCTGGTAGCTAGTACAGTTGCTTTAGTTTATCGCTCTTCAGAGAATTGGTGCTGTTTATCATGCCAAGATGTCTTTGGTACTAATTTACCGACCCCAGAGGGATGGCGAGCAGAGTGACCTTAGGGCAACCACGAACTGATTCGATCCTACGTATCACAGTGGCACTGGCACTTCCAGCAATACGTCGCTGTGCCTCTCTTCTCTGAGCTGAAACTGCTCTCTAGCGAACTATATGCTTAAAATTGAATTCGAATCAAAAAATACCTTCTGGTCATATTGTGACACCTATGATGACGAGACAGCTGGAAATGCTACAAGAGTACATCCGATTCTTATTCTAATACTTTACCAAGTCACTACAAAAACTACATAGCATCATACAAAATAAGATATTCTTCAAATACCAGAATATCGGTTTTAACAGAACATACTCAATGCCTATCGAAATATTCAATAGAACCTTCAGTTGCTCAGCGAGTAAAATGATTAGAAGTAGTTATACAAAACTAGTCAATCCTCAGGTTATCAATTATACCTACAGGTATTCTATGCGCTAGAACAGTCTTCATTTTGTGAACAGCAATGCTGTGGATCATATCGGAGTTTCACCATCCACATCTTTGACAATTTTAGTCGTGTGAGTTTCTGTTTTAAACTCGCACTTGTAGTTATGACTGCGTTGTAGTTAAGAAGCATTGCAGTTATGAAAGCACGATTTTGCTATACATCTAGAGAATATTTCAAAACATATTAGGTTTTTCCTAACAGTATACTCATTCAGAGCATTGTTTTCCAGAGAATTATACGTATCGAAAGGCCCTTCATGTGTTGTGGTGGAGGTGAAATATGAACTTTTAGTTTGAAAAACAACAGAAAAAACTTATTTTTATCAGATTCCTAACTCTTACAAATATGTAAAGTATTACTAAATAAATCGTATAACGATGCTGTGCAACAGGTGATTAGCGTTTACAAAGAAACTACATGTTCTTTCCACGAATATTGCCTTCCTAGTTAGACTGAATTCTTCTAGACCCTTAGGATCATACTTCCAAGGTGTTTGTAAATGACCATTTATTAATGGAGCATTTCCAATTTTTACTGATTGTAAGGCGATTCGACGCTACTACTTTCACGAGTCTGTAAATACTTTCTGAGTATTTTTGATTAATGGTTTTATTAATCAATATACCATTTTCCAAACACGGATGAAGTATGGCGCTATGCTTTTGTATAGCTATGGCAAAGTTCTTCATGGTTAGATGAAATAATAGTACAAATGTTTGTAGAAGAGTTCCAGCAAAAATAACTCCTTTTTCTGCTTTTCATATTCCTCCTCTGCTTGTTTTTTCTCGTTTTCTTGATATCAAAATTTCTGTCCAGGTTTTGTATTTTTGAATCTGATTATCATCTTCAGCTTTTTGCGGTCTATTGGCTGATCTACCGAATTATGCATCTCGTTGTACGATAGAAGATCCCCTGGGAAGTATCGTAAGAAAAAATACATTCCTTTGAAGCAATTTCAAATTTCCGATTATCTTCTGTGGAAGTTTTTTCATAGTTCGCTAGAAATTTTCCATGATAGCAAGTTTTCTGGACTGATTACAGTTAATCTCAAAATATCAACATATAGTCGTTTTATTTGTGTTTAAGTATTTAGTATGAGGTTATTTTGTTATATTCAAAGGTAGACTATGAGAAAAAAGCTAACGTAGCACTATAAATGTGATGTTCCAGGTCGGCACTGTGAGACAAAGAGGTACATTATGCAAAAATGTGATGGAGTTAGACGTCAACAATGGAGCTTTTACCCTATATGTACATAGTTCATTCTGTTGTTTGATGAGTGGATGTCAAGACAAGAAGTTTTTGGTATTAGCAGTCTTTTTATTTTTGTATAGTAGGAATAGCACCATAGCGCAAGTTATACTAAAGCTGATCATTAACAAAATCCGTATGTAGCGTCGTACAGCATATATCCACTCAGGTCCGATCTCATTGAGGATCTGGCTAAACAAAGCAAACATTATGTCTTCAAAAACTCGATTAGTACTCACTATTGATAGTGCACGATTTCGTATCATTTTAGTGAGGTAGTAATAAATATAGTATAATAAAATGATAAAGCACAAACCGCTTCCTCTATCACCATTGCACATACCGAACCCGAACCGAATGGTTTACGTCAAACCAAAATTAGTATCAAATCAAATAAAAATAGTACGATCACTTCACTAGACAACAGTTTGTTAAGGATACGATAGTGATGAAACGTGTTTACAACTGTCTAAATAATTCGCATCGAGAGGATCTATAAACTAGTTCTTGGTGATTTCAGTATGAAATTTACAAAAGCTAGCCAGGTTGAATTCTGAATTGGAGACTCTGAAATGAAAGAACGAAACAAGAATGGAAGCTATTTAATAAACCTGCTGTCTGTCGTACGTCTCTTTCGTGCAAATCCATTTTTAAAAACAGAGAAAATCGTTGTTTGACATGGAGGTCTCATAACGACACGACTCATGCAGAAATTCTAACATAAGAAAATGGTGCCTCTTTACTATATCAGAGGTACACGGATTCTGTACAGGATTCTTTCATTTCATTCCATCTCTTTTGTGCAAACATCTAATTCAGCAATAAGTTAAAACATTCATCTTTTAATAAAAGGGAAACAAGTCATGTATGGCCAAGATATTTTTAGTAGAATGTTTTCCATATGATTCGCAGATAAAGGAAGAACCGACTGAAGACTGCAACTGCTTGTCCAAGTATTTGACATTTGTGAATCGATAACGCATAAATTTTGCGGCAATCTTTCTATTTAAGGAGCGTGCAGTGGTGAAAGTGGCACAGTGATCAGCAGGTTTGAATCGGTGTACGCGATTTCAAGACCGCTCAGAAGCCTACCAAGCTCACGGGGCTGCTAAAGGAATCCAAGTTAAGTGAGGTCTAGATTAATAGCACTGAATTAGTGAAAAGTGGAAAAATGGAAGTCATTATATAGACAGGACTCTCATACAATCGCCTCAACGGTACCACGTTGTACACGAATGCGTAAGAGGATTGATTGATCAACGCCAAAGTTTATGTTATCTTTCCGTCCAACATTCTCTATTGGAATGAAACGGTCTGTGATTCTATCATCTGACGCTTACGTTGCTATAGAAAACATGATGAGAGTCACAGCTTCAGAATCCAATAATATCACTGTTCTCCACCTCGGAATTGAAATAACAGATTGCATGTGCTTCTTCAAACCCATATGATGATGTATTAAGCCACGAACGAGAAAATCCCAAACCTGTGAACGACGTCGCTCATAGTAGGTCGTCTAAACCAGGAAGTGAACGCGAGTGGATTATTGTCAACTAAGATAAAATGAGTTTTGGTGTTGATCAATGCCTTGTTGCGTTATGCGCCTACGCATTCGTGCTCAACTTGATATCATAGAGGTGGTTGAATGCTAGCCTGGTTTATACAACACGTAAAATTGATCAAACTTCATAAACTTGGTGCTACTTATCTTACCCAGATTTTTCTGATACCAATTTACCTACTCCGAAGAATAATGGTGTTGATAGATCCTGAGAGTGGTCTCGAACCTGGTTTGCGCCTGTTTGTCACCACAGCATCTCCATTGCTGTCTCATGCGGCATGAACGTATAAACTACTGTTGAAAATTCTAGTTAAGTACAACCTATTAACTGCTGACGAAAATTTTGCTTTTATGCATAACAAATACCTCAAAAGCGCTAAAATTAATAAATAGACAAGCTATATTCAGAAAAAATTGTTTAGACCAGATCCAAATCGTGCAAATGTCCATTGATTTTTGTTGGAAATACCATATGTACCTTCTCATAATCTTTATCAACTACAAGAAAGCGTTTGACAGCTTCGAAACGAATGTCGTTTTATAAACACTCATGGATCATGTTGACACGTTTTATATATAAACAATAATTAATTTCTATTCAAACTACATGACCAATGTACAGTTTTGCATTGACATCTTGAATGACATTGTTGTTTCTTCAAGAACTACCAGCTAAACAAAGACGATGCTCAATTATTCAAAAAAGAGGAGAAAGAGTCGGCTATGAGTCGGCAGGACAAAGGCTCGATTTATGAAGAATTGCCAAAACCAATGTATTACACTTAGTGGGTCCCTAATTACAAGGACTATCGCATATGTGTAATTTGGAAGTACACTGAATATGGAAAACATCATGAAGAAGGAATTAGACAAGAAAAAGAAGTTAGCATGAGCCGCATTGGAGCTTCTCAGTATACCCTATTGACTGACTGACCTGAAAATTTGCTCTGACGTTTTCAATTCAACATTCCTTCTAGCAACTCTGTTTTGTATGTCTCAAGGCTAACACTTCGTTTATGTCAAGAAATCTGCTCACCACCCAGAAAAAACGAACAATGTTTTCTGTAATTTATCCGGCTGTCACAAATTGTAACTGGAATGCGAATCTAAGATTTTCAAGATGTACTGCGTCTACAAGATCTAGATGAATACATATCGATAGCGAAATAAAGATGCATCAATTATATAAAAAGAAAAGCATGGTAGATGATCGAAAAGAACTGTAGAGTGGACTCTATGCGATTGGAAGAGTCTTTTTGTAGTACCATTCACACAATCAACGAACGCGTACGTGGTTTATGTCAACATGTGCAGTTGGATACAAAACTTGTACCATGAAATAAGTTTCGTCTACCTCAATATCTTTGGAGGAGATCACCACCATCAATAACCTGCATTTTGTAATCGTACGGAGTAGTCTCAAGAAGCACGCTCTTAAACATTTTAATCTCATTACATCTTCAGTCTTACTATTATTTCTAAGTTAACAACGAGATGTTAATAAAGATAGTACTTAGGAAATTCTTAAATTGTAGTATTCCAATTTCATTAGCCAGATTACTACATATGGGTTCAAATCACTTCGACGGAATAGGATGTAGTGATTGGTTGGGCTCAGAATGCTCGCCCTATATTGACACGCGGGACCTTTTCTTGCCACCGTAGATTGAACAATCTAAAACTTGGGTTATAAAACCTTCATTTACAGTACCACAACACAATAATGATTGAAGAAGGCCACAAACGGTTAGTATATAACGCGAACTATAGTAGGAAATATGAGAGATAAACCTGTGAGTAATGAGTGGCAAGCTTAATGATGAACAGGCATGTGATTTATACAATAAATAATAATGAAATGTAATAATAAGAAAGTGATATGTATGACGAATAGAAACTCCGCTCAAATGGATAAAGACGAGTAAACAAGTGGGCAGAGAAAAAAGGTGGACACTTACCTAAGTAGTATTAGCTTGGTGAAGGTGTTATGGTTAAGTAGATACAATAGCGTTCTTAAAGAACATATTACTCCTAAGAAGATAGTGTTTTAGGAAGTTTGCCAAAATTGCTAAGGTGAGATTGTTGTAATTATGATGTCGGAGGATGTCAAGAGATAAATGCGCTTTGAAGCGTCGTCCAAAGGCAAATGAAAGCTGTAGGCGTGACTGTTTGTCCAATCGTACATCAGGTGTCATTCTATAGACAACTAACAAACGTCGCTTGAGCCATCTGGTAGAACAAAAACAGGGGCCGGTAGCATCACCATTGCCTATGTGACTGATTACTATGATGGCTACAGAAATAAGCGAAGAAGAGAAGGAAAATAACAGCTATTCAGGGGCACGGTTGCTACATAGGATATGTTGTAAATTGTAGTTCAATATTTAGTAATGTCATCTTGCTTCAATAAAGTATCCACGAGATTTTTCTATTTCAAATAACTAGGCTTTCGAATAAAACGGTAAGGCTAGTATGTTTGTTTATCTATCACTCAATATTTGTAAACGGCAGGAACTCCAAGCATTTTATACAACTGTACATTTGAAAGGGAACACCTGATGTAATGCCGTGAGGTGTCGCTTTGATAGCAGGGTCAAATAAATACACACAGCTTCACCTTTTCATCCAAGTTTACCAAAGCCGCTATTCAACCGAAGTCTCGTGAAGTAATACCAGTAGAATCTGGAAAAGCAAGTAGCGGAGTCGGTGAAATCCTCACTTCAAGGCATTCAGTCGACTCCATGATATGTTTAAGACAAGTGCATATATCTCGCATAGATTGATGAAGCTTAGGCTTATCTCACAACTTTTGTAGTCATTATAGGAAGAGAATGTGTTGTAAACTTAGTAAACTATAAGGAATTTCCTTAGTGATATTTAAAGGTGAGTACAATGAGTGGAGAAATCGTTGGTATCATCACAAAGAAATGGACCGGATGCATCTGGGAAATGTTCACTGATGTAGATACTCTAAGTATAACATGTGGGTTCGAATCTTCTTGTCGATTTCTACTGTTGTTATATTGTTTTATTGTAAAAAACTCGTCCTATAACTCGATTTTAAGTTGCACTGGATTTGGATGTAAGAGCGAAGGCACTATTAGTTGCAGCTACTTTCCTTATAGTAGGTTATTGATAAATATCAACTTCTATTTTCGTTCGTCAATTACATTTTTCGTTCCACAAACTTTATGTGCCCAGGAAAATCTCTGCCGCTCATTTACGTGTTTTCAGAAAATCATGGAATTTGACGAGAATAATGCTGAGGATTTGCACGAATAGTCAAGAGTAAGCATTAAAATAGGTTATTTAATGTTCTTCACTTATCAATCTATCGCTTAGTAACGACTGGTCAGTATATATTACTTCTGCGTATGTCATTACTATTATTATTATCATTATCATCCCATTACTTTTTTGCAGTTCCTCTAACAGGTATCTCGTATCTACGCTGTTGCTAAGTAGACAAAATTGCTCCTCCTTTATTATTAGAAGGATTCATATTCGTTTGATTAGTAGGCTATAATTTAACAAACACGATAATGGAGCTCCACGTTCGTTATTTATAAGTGTGAAAAAGAGGCTTGACAACCGGTAGTAGTCGTGTAGCTTTAAGGTTATCGAATACCAACCCATCAAATACCTTAAGCTTGAAAACGTCTGAATAGGAATTTCAAATAACTCCAATACATCAATTCCTATTTCAAACAACTTGAATGCAAATCTAAATATAATTTACACTTAATTTTGCTTTTTAAGTCATTGACGGAATAGTGTGCCAGGACAAAAGACATTTACTCACAAGATGTAAGAAGTGTAGGATATCACATACCACATAGACACAGGACTTCCACATTTTTTATCCTTCTGTGTCACATTCTATGCTCCAAACGTTCAGTAATTGTTCACTGTAGTTATGTCAATGTGCATCATGATAATCTCAAATTAGATATAATTGAGTCTACCATATTTCAAATTTATTGAAAGTTCCATCATTTGCATCAAACGCACAATATTTATAGCAACCAAAGAAACATTGCAAAAATTATTGTCATAACAGATGGGATACGTTCACAATGAAAAGTAGCGAAGAATAAGAAAACAAATATACTGATCAAAAAATTATCATGACTACCGACGAGGAGTTGGAGTATAGGCCATCTTTTGTTTGCTGAGATCACCTCCAATACCATAACGCTCCTTAACCTCCTCGAGGCGTTCTTTTGCCTGTAATTAAGCATTTTTAGTAACCAAATTAGTATTAGACAAAGATTTCCATGCCAAACCCATGACCAATATGATCATATGGATCAATGATCAATATCATATGGAAAATTAAACTGATCCAAACCGATAAAATAATGAGAATTATGTTCCTATATGTAGAGACTTGAATAAGAGATTGTAGGTAAGAACAGCACGTTTCCCTTTTTTTTCAGATTTCATGTTTTTTGAACAACAACAAATGAACAACATGAATGAGCTGCAGTTTCTATAGGAATTAAAAAGAAAATAAAGTTATTTAAGACCAACCTTTTCCGTATCCATTCTTTTATAAGCTTTCGTCGCTTGATAATACAAAACAACTAAGTATCTGAACGATGGAAAGCAATATATGCCAAGAAGTAAAATAATATACTGAAACTTCATAAGCTTCCACAATAAGAAAAATATCACTTTATGACAGACCTATTAGAAACGTTAAAACCACTCATGTGCTCGCATGCGTTCTTTGCATCATATATGTCTTCATAAACCACAAAAGCGGTGCCTCTTGTTTCATTAGTTGATCCTCTGAAAACTAAATTATCACAAGTGAAGAAATGGAAGTCGTTTTAAAACATTCTTGTTGTCCTATCGTGTACCGTGGAAGTGATAACAAAATTGTTCAAAAAATTGAAAAACGTACACTCGTATTTGCCGAATTGCACCAAATTTACCGAAAATTTCATACATCTCACTGGAAGTTATCTTGTATGGCAAATTTTTAATATATAGGATACGATTTACCTAAAATTTGCTGAGGAAAACGTATGAATTGAATAAGTTTAATGAAATTCTACAACCATCTATTTTCCAAAGAGTTGTACACCTACCTCCGGTGGTAATTTAGAACTACGACCTCTTGCTGCCATAGCCATCTTGAAGTTCAATTATTGTTTACCGGAATAACTCTAAACATCTTGTAGATAAATAAAAATAAAAGATTTCTGCTTAAGTGTTTAAAAAACAGAAGCACAACATTTCATGACAAAATGGTTAGACCATAAATTAATTATGGAACACAAACACCACTTAATACAGACATTGCATGTGGCCTACTAAGCAGTTCTCGCTACATCTCGTCCGCGATGTCGTTATCCTACTCAGCAACAACATTCTATGCGTGCACAAATTTAAACTAACCGTGGTGTATAGTTTTCAACACATTCTTAATTTCGCATAGACTTTACGCCAAATGCCTTTTTTTTTAAAAATCTGGTACTTGTCAAAATTCTAGGTGGAAGGTAATCACTTATAGGATGAAGATGAATTGAAGAAAAAATGCTCGGTTCAAGAAGAGAGATGTTTTACATTAAAAAAATTTGTACATCAGATTTTAATTAGTCGGATCACATCAGCCATTAGTCTCTTTGGGCACAATAGTTTAATTCTTTGCTATATCTTTGGTATTGGGTCACAAGACTTGTCTATAGGTACATATTAATTCTATTTTTATATTATACTATA
>KN716178.1:510597-522441 GCA_000816705.1 Dictyocaulus viviparus
TCTTGTTTCTATGCAATCAAGGATGTTTCTTTCAAGCTTACTGCTACAGTGAATTTCAAATAACAGACCAAAAATCCATTTTATGCATGAAGTTTTCACTGTGGATTATTTTTTTTCAATTGGTCGTGAATTGCCCATTGATCGTTATCATCTGCTATGAGAAGAGCAGTTGATGGTGTCGATCGTCCGGTGCCACTATCAAAATAAATGCTTAATCGATTTGATGGGAGCTATATCAGTAGATGCAGTCGTGATTGATCGTCACACAAGGATTATACACCACCAATATCAATTTCGTCACTTCTAACAGATTCTTCTCACATGAAACAAGTGCCTTGTCGTCGTGTCACTGTATATAGAGTTTTCCGTTTTGTTCCTTAAGAAAGGTACAGAAAACAGATTTAGAGGATATTTGAGGTTAACGTTTTCCACTGTTTCTGGTGAAAGTTTATTGAATGTGTCATGCTATAGTGTTATGAGAATTAAATATAAGCAGTCATTGGCTTCTAATTGCCATTACCCCTCTACGACTTTTCATTTGTCCTTCTTTACAGTCGTCACTACAATGATAGATTCTGGGCTAATCTTTGACTCACCTAAACTTTCTTGTTGCAATGCGAAACTGTACCGCCTTGAAAATATTGCTAATTGTTGAATCCGGTGTTTCACCGTTCGATCTTTATAAACAGTTTTCCCTTATACTGGGATGTTATAGACCTTAGAAAACAGAATCGTGCAATAATAAGCAAAGGAATTGTAGAGTTATGGTACGCCGTAAAACCATTTATTAGTGACATCGTTTAGTCTGTTACAAAACTCAAGTGCATCCAAATTTTACGAATGGCACAATCATCTGGCTTGAATTAATCTAGTGTTGGTTGAAATATCGATAAAGATCTCAGCGTACTCGAAAATATTTTTTGAAGAAAGTAAATTCAATAAATAGAGGTGTAAAGATGATGACGTTCTAAATTATTGCTATCAGAGAATACAGATTCAAAAAATGAATCCTTACAATCCCTCTGAAATCAACATCAAAAGTACTAATGTTTATTAATTTAGCTGCCCCCCTCCCCCGATTATTGTCAGACAGTCCATTCAATATTCATTTCACATCATTATTTAATGAAAAGCTATTGTAGTCAATATTATCATTTTGCGATAATAAAGAAATGGAAATGGTTTTTCTACATTGGCCCTGATTTGTCATCGAAAATTTGTTGCAATAAAATATTTTTCTGGATGAAAACAACCGATTTCTGACGTTGAAATTATTTGAATAAATCTTCATTAAGTTTATTGCAACTTTTTATTAGAATTTCGTTTTTTTTCTCAGACTGCTTCGTTCGATATTGTAGTAGTTTTTTTTTTGAGATCTAGGTGTAATTTTGATAATGTTTAGTGAATATTTCGGTCCAAACGATCTTTTATTTCGAAGTATTATCTAACGGTAGAACTTGAGTTTTTTTCTAATCGATTAAAAGTAGATATACAAACTATCGCGGTTCATTAGATGATATGTATGTCGTGTAGAATTCTTGCTTTCCAATAGTAGAAAAAAATATATTTACTATGTTTTACAAAGAAGTTATCTTTGCATGTGGAGTATTTACATGCTTTAAAATCTAAGTTCTCAGATATGCATTTCTCAGGAGTCGCATTTTAATTTTGTTGACAACATATCTCAGCAATAGAAATTTATTTCTAAAATTAATTCTTCACATGGACACTTTTACATCAACCTATTTGTTAACAAAGCAGGAAGGTGTGATTGTTCTGATTCCTTAGTCCTTTCGTCAATTCGAATTCGGTGAACCTGTCTCAATCCTATCAAGCAGATAGAATAGGATGACCCGATAAAATGCTTAACGACTTCTCAAGTCACATTCATCACTCATGCACTATGTGGCTGTGCGAGTAAAAGTATTTTGAATAGCATATGTGTATGCTATAGAAATCAAGAGACTCCTGCGGGCCGTTGGTAAGTTGATGAAAAGTAGTTATAAAATGGAATTAAACAATGCTGTGGTAATGAATATGAACCTTTAGTACTTTGACAGCATTCTTCATTTGATTGCATTTTCTGTTTAATATTGAATGTTTCTTCGTATTTTTGTCAAGAACGTGTTTTTATATCGACTTTTCTTCTTTATTGATGTATGTTATGTTTGTGGCGTGTAAAGTGCGCTTAAAGCGACTTGCTTACTAAATGGAGCCTTCACCATCGCCTCTATCGGGAAATGGGCGTCTATCGATCCTTTCTCCTTCCTCAAATAGCTTGAGAACGCTCTTCCGTTTTGTTCTAGCCGTTCTTTTTTGGCAGCGAAATGCTTTTGTTGTTGATATTTACGTTGCAGTATTTGTTTGGTTCTTAATGTGTGGTGTTCAAAGTCGCGCACCGATTAGAAAATTTTGTCATTATGTCTAGGTTTGCTCTCAATTTTACATCTGTGGTATTTCTGCTTCTTTATCCGCATTCTTCATTTCTTGTTTTAGATCACGGTTTTTCATTAATATCCGTACTAAGAATAGATATTCGTTCAACCATACAGGTATTTAGTACTTTAGATTCTAATGATTTAACTTTTACTTCACCTGTTTTTCCCCGCTGATGTTTCAGTGAATGATCAAAATACGGCAAAATACGTTAACTTCCCGCGAAAAGTTCGAAGTAGTAAATAACCAGTTTTCGTTCATTCTACTTCGTATGATAAAATTTATACCTTGAACTCCTTACGACATTATGTCTACAATCCGATTTTTCACTTCTCTTTAATGATTTCTATAGAACCTAGCTCTTGTTGATCCATAATGTGAATTTGTTATATTTAGAAATCGAATGGTTTTTGAAACGTTGAGGCCATTATGTCCTGTGTTTCATTTATGTTTAAGTTTAATCTTTTATAATAACATTTTCAATATGAAATAAACTTATGGTAATCATATGTATTCTGGCTGTACAATTATAACGACTTAATATTCATTCGGTTTGCATGTGCAAAAAATGGAAATGTGAAATACTGTAGTTCGTCTATATGTTAATATTTTAGACAGATTTTCTAACAAACTAGAAATGGCTGGATTCTTAATGAAACAAATGGTGGGAAACCAACTGAACGAAGTTACTGGTGGACTCGGTTTGGGTGGCGGAGACGATAATGCGGATAAAACAGCTGAGGGCGAAGATCCAGAGGTAAATAAGTGATATACGTTGCAGTTGTACTAATTTCCACCATAAAACTTTCTGATATCAGACCATACTGCTGAAACTTGAAAGTCGTTTGATTTTAGGATCATTAGAATTAGACTATATGATTTATTGAATTCCACAAACTAAAACTATGATGGATTATAATGGTATGATATTAATTTCTCAAGTTTTTCAGTCGGGCACAAAAATCTTAGCCTTAGGCGACTAATCTTAGCCTCACTTGTATCAGCACTTCGCAGATTTCCATTTCAAGTGTGTCAGAATTCTGTGGCTCACTCGAAAACTTTGGATTTCATTGACATTATGCATTGTTTGAGTGATCATCTTAGAATAAGATTTTTGTAAAATAAATATTATTGGTGATTTTCGCTTCTATGTAGTCATAGACATACGGCAAGTTCAATTTGGTTGTGAGCACGTTTGTGGGCAAAAATGCTTAGATTTCTGTCCTGCATTTGTAGTTGTAGCTGTAAATAGCTACTAAGATAAGTTTTGGCGTTGATTAATGCCATCTGGCGGGATGCACCTACGCATTTGTGCTCAACTTGATATCGTGGAGGTGGTTGAATGGCGAGCCTGTATTTTAGCCAGATTTCTCTGATACCAATTTACCGACCCCTAAGGGATGACGGGCTTGGAAGGACTCGATGGCGACCGCGAACTTATTCGAGCCGGCGTGTCGCCGTGGCATCTCCATTGCTCCGCTACTGCACCGCCTAATTGCCACTACTGTTGTCAAAATTGTTGCTCTGTTACAAGATATTTATATATCATTGGAAGTAGAGGGGCATAACATGTTTCAGTTTGAACCTATTGGATTTCTTACGTTTCTATTAGGAAACAGTGTGCTGCGATTTTTACTACTTCAATAGAGTTAACTTTTTGGCATTTTCAGTTCAATTGATTTCATATCAAATGGACTAAAAATTATTACTCGACGTTGTGGTCATTTTTTAGATGCAGTATCGCTTAATGTGGAGAACCCTACGAATTACATCTCTCAGATATTTCCTATGACATTGCATGGTAGTTGGCAAATTGAAAGATATAAATCATAGCTTACAGAAGATTTCTGTGCTGTCTATTATTATAATGTAGTGCTTTAAGGAATACCTCGTATTCCAAGTAGTCGGTCGAAAATCATTTCTACTTGCCTGTGAATACCTTACGATTTGATCATGGTGATCTCTTAAGTTTCACATAGTTTTGTCTTCATATAAGCAGTTGATTTTTTGCCTGTGACGTATCTTTCGGTGACTCGCGCTTTTCTAAATGTGTGGTGCAAGTAGTATTTACGCTGTGTTGGCTTGTGTGGAGTACAAACTATATTTTCAAAATCATCAGCTTAAAGAAAACGATGCGTTGGTGACTGGCTTGAGTGGAGGAGTGTCGCAGTAGCATTTATAGTAGTAGCCGGTAGAGCCGTGTAACTGCTCCAGCCGACGTTGCGGTATTCGATTGTAGTAGTGTGCTCCTCAGCGATGGGTTTGATACTGCCGCGGATGACTTGAGATATGATAGAGAAATCAATTTTTTTAGGGAGAATAATAATTATATTTGTAGTTGAGTAGTTGCTCCAAATTTGGTTAGTTAAACGTAAATATAACAATAACAATAGCAATAACGTAACAGTAATATAATGGAATGATAATAAAACAGACAATAAAATTATAGGTATAAAGTGATGAAAGAAGTGTTCCCATAATAGTACATACTATAATAACGATTAACAATGAAATAGAAGAACGATAGTTGTAAGGATATGATCGCAAAAAGAAGCGATATCGAGTAAATAGGCTGCTCAGATTGGGAGCTCTTTTATACTCTCCACATTAGCGTGTGTTCACAGGCAATATATACAAGATACAATATGAGATACCGACACGATAGTTGAACTGAAATGGAAATATATTGCGTTAGTTGTAATACGTAGATAATTTATTGATAAGAGAAAAGATCTATCGAGTTGAGTCGATGATTAAAATGTTAAAGGTAGAATAAATTCTTTATATGATGGGAGTTATTAGAAAACTATATGATTCTTATTTAACTTATGCTATAAAGAATTAGGAGCAAAACTCGAGCACCTTTATTATTTGCAGAGTGAAATCTTGTAAAGTGTTGCTTGTCTTTTAGAGCTTCATTCGAAATTGTGATACTAATAAGTTGATAAGGATAGGTGTGTGGCTGAAATCTGTAAATAGTGCTCTAGTACAAAGAATATTCTAGCTATTTCGCTTAATTTATGAATTACTATTGATGTTGTCATGTAATCTTTTATGTTTAATTAGTAGTCATGTTATTTTTTCCAAATTATCTAAGGCTGGTCGGAGTTATGTTTGCTTACCTTATGATTGCAGTGTTCATAATTGTAACTATACTTTTAGAAAAAGTTGTCTTTTTTTAAGTCGGTGTTGTACATTCGTGTTTGTTGTGTGATACAAGGACATCTATGTTGTTTTTTAGTGCCTCATCATGGAAAAAAGAAAGTAACATCAGTTTTGTTCAGTGCTTCTTAGTAATTGTACTTTTTAGTCCCTATTTGTTGTTGAAATAAATTAAACTTGGCGATTTATAAATGTTGAATGGTATCATCGCACACGTTTTTTTCATCTAGTTTTGGTTTCGGTGAATGTATAACCTGAAATTTTCATTCAAATAATTACTGTCTTATTTTCAAAACATTTTGGCAAGTAGTACCCTGCAAGCCCGCTCCATTCAGCTGATCAGTCATTATCCCTCCTTTAAAAATATCTCAATCATGAACCATCCTGCTCTTTCCAGGTTAACAGTAATTTCTGACTCGAATTCAAAACGAACATCATATGTTGTAACTGATGTTTTTTAAGGAAGCAACACACTTTCGGCAGCTGGCTTGCCTATTTTATTTTTTGGATTTATATCTAGTCAGTGTTTTGTCCTCAAAAATTATGCTGCGGACAAATCACCGACTTTGTAAAAGAATGTAAGGTGTGGCTACTTGGGCGTTCTCTGGACTTGATCTATTTGCGTGGCGATATAGACACCTCGTTTACCTTGCTGCGTCTAAATTAAATGAAGTTTAAGATTATGTAATATGCGGTGAAAAACAACGATACATCTTATAGATCAAGCATGTTAATACACTTAAAGTATTTTTATTTTATATTATATAGTTTTCTTAGGGTAAATGAATGTTCTAGGTCATAGCTGCTCGCTTAGAAGAGCAGGAACGTCGCAAAGAAAGGCATAGAAAAATGGAAGCAGAGAGGGAGAAAATGCGTCAAGGAATTCGTGACAAGTATAAAATCCATAAACGGGAAGAGGGATCCGGTGTTGCAATGGATTATACCGAAGGACGTATTGGAATACCGAGAAAGACACCTGAGGTGAGATAAATTTTGTTTTCGCGTAGTAGACTCAATGCAATGGTTTTTTAGCTGATAAATTTTGAACTTTAATAAGGCTGTGGTTTTTTGGCTGTGTTTTAACTCAATGAAACTTATTTTTAACTTCGTTTTCACTCCATTGTTTCCATAGCGTTTTATTAAGTTATGCTATAACTTATGTGTTTCAAGTGTATATATTACCATCCACCAAATCCAGGAACTTGCTGCCGCCATGAACACCGACGATGATAGTCTCATAGGACAACTCGGACTCACCGAGCAGGTGGAACGTGCAAAAACGCTAGCTACCGGTGCATTAGAAACTGTGAAGGGTTTCTTCCCATTCGGGAAATAAGAGGATCCATCAGTCTCTGCATTTTTCAAAACATTCCATTTTCTCTTCAGAGGATTTTAGTCATTCCTTGATTTCAAAATTTATTCTCATACGTTGCATTACTTCTAGTTGATGTGGATGCATATATATATATGTACCCTCTTCATGCAGATATTATGGAATATAACAATTTATAAAACGCTTATATTTACAGTGCTGCTTTCACTCTTATCCTTTCTAATGCTTTGCGATGCTAATTTTTACTACAAAGATGCAGTTTAATATTCGAGATTGATCCTGAATTCCAAAGTCTACATTTATTCTTGATGTTTTACTTATTAGTTGTGTCGTGATGTGTGTAGCCTGAGAACATGTCTGTGTCTCTTGTGTGTGTAGCCAAATAACTTATATTTGTGTTAATTTCTCAGTTTAGTTTATTCTTATAAGTCCAGTCATTCCCCTATTACCCGATCTCTCTTATGTGCAAAAACAGTTTGACGATTCTTTCTTCTGTTTTTTCGACTACCGCAGTATACAGCTCGTAATAAGTGACCGTGTTTAGCTGGGAAATTGTTCTTAACGTGGTTATAGTAATAAATGTTGTAGGTATCGGTTTTTAATGACCGGAGAAAGAGCAGTAGTGCCTATGGTGAAAGCACAAGCTTCAACTGCGGTGATAGACGAGAAGGCAAAATTTAAAGTGCCGGATTGGGCCGCTAGACCACCTCCTGGGTCGCATCTAGACGTTTGTAAAGGGGATCAGCTTATACAGGTGGAACTAAATAGGCTTTTTCTATGTGAATTGTTCATAGATTATGCCAATATTTTTAATGTATTTTTCATATCTTAGGTTTTTTGAACACCTTGGTAGTTACTATGAAGTGGAACCAGTGGTCAATTAGATTTTCACTCTTACAGTGTAGTAGATGCTTCATGAAATATGGTTCCCAGAACTCTGTTAATTCTAGAAGTTGATGGTTGATGAAAAATCGACTTACTATTTCGGTCGTAATCCGAAACAAGTCGATTTTGCTGTTGAACATGCCTCGTGTTCTCGAGTCCATGCGTTACTACTCTATCACGGCGTGTTGAATCGATTCGCACTTGTTGACATGGATAGCAGTTCGTTTTATTTTTCATTGTTGATATAAAATTCCATGTTTGGAGCTTCGAACGTTTTCAAGCGTTAGGAGGTAAAGTTAGAGTAAATTCAGGTATCAAGCTGAGCAAAATTATTAGTCTTGCTTTCGTATTTTTGCAAAAGCACGCTTTTTGTGAACATCCTCTTAGTTTGTGCCAATTCCTAATTGTTGCTTTCCCTAAGTAAGTGTATAGTGTATTAGTTGGAAAGTGTGATTGTTAGTGTTATTCTCTAAGTAACTCAAGGCGTTGTATTATATAAGTTAATATGAGCAGAGCATGGGAGTAAAGTTTATTTTTTGTTATATTTGAGATAGACAGTATGTTCCCCTTCTCATATTTTAGGTCACGGCACTTATTTGGGAACGATTAGACTGGAACCTCTCAAAGTTGTATTCGTGGATATAGGTACACCATTTCACTTTGGAGCGTCTACAAGAAGGTCAGTGTTTTTCTTTCTTTTTCTGGCAATTCAATTTGGTGTCAAAGGCATTACTTGATAGATGTCGTCACGGTTAAATATGTATAGGGATGAATAAAATGTACATCTGAGAACGACAGTTTAATTTTACTAGTCATGTGTTCACCGTTTTTTTATGAAATGCTGGAGTTTTTGAAGTAAATTATCATCAGCATTTCTTGCAAACGCATGCACGCATACGTAAAATCATCACTTGAGTCTCTCAATTCTTTCTTCACTTTGTTGCTCAATCCGTATCCAGCATTTTAAGTGGCTTAGATGGGTTTTGATTTGTATTGTTGTGCATAAAATTGCGAGTTGTTAATTGGGATAGTTTGGTTCTCATCCTAGCAGAAGAATCAAAAGTGATATAATATCTTGTTCTCTCAGTGAATTTTGTTCTTATCCAATTATTTTGAAAATATAATATTATTAGTGTGGCAAAAACCGTTGAGATGTGCAGACTTATATAAAGTGACTGTGGCTAATTAAAACACAATGCTGAGCAAGTTTAATTACATGTATCTAAAGTAATACTGATACATTATGATAAGAGGCAGTCCAAATGCCAATTCTACTATACCAGAATATAAGGCCTCTCCATCGAATACATATTATGCCTTCTAAATTGAAGCACATTATGGGGCTTTATTAATTCTCTAACTTCTGTGCAGTATTTTCACGTTTAGATGCTAAATTGTAGCAATACAAATATTGTTTCTATCTCTTGGTTTGATATCCTGAGTTCGTATGAAAGAACGTTTGTTTTAAGAGTCTTGAAGTTTACGAAGGTAATGCGGTACAGAATTAATGTTATGCTCCAGCTTACGCCTTATTGATATCTTATGCATTATGTTATCTCTATAATTCGAGTCACGCGCTGATTCTAACAAGAAATATTTGGTTCATTTTAACTGTTATGCAATATTTTTAGTTTTTCAGATATACGCTGCGACTAAAACTAGTTCAATCGAAAGAAGCTGAAGACGAGGAAAAAGAGAAAATGCCAAGTGAACAAGAATTAGAGGTTTGATGAAGCTTTATGTCTTGTAGTGTTCAGTAAAAATAAAAAGTAAGTAGTAGTAAGAAAGTAAAAATAACATAATCTAGTAAAAATAACCCAATCATAGCCAATGGACTATCTGAATAATTCTCTGTTGATATATCTATATAAATATAATTTTGTTAACATTTAAGAATGTGGAACATACAAAGTATTGAGAGACTATTATTTTTGTTAAATGTTAAATCCAGTCACGGAATTTGTGTGTATTTTTTGCTACATTGCACAGAATATATTTGGTAGTGTATTTTTCCATCTTATCTTTACGCTACTGCACATTCCAGTACTAGTTCTGTAGTTAGAAAGAGAGAGTAGGAAATTATGACAAAAGCCTTCAATTGAGAACTTTAAAGGTATTCGTTTTTTTCACTTCTAGTTTTCTGCAAATCTCTTGTTTCTCATTTTTAACAATTTGTTGCACTTTAAAACTACCAAATTACCATCTATATTTTAAGTAATTTTATTTCTAATCACAGTGCAATGATACAATTTCACTCCAACGGGTTTGTTTCCGTAGAATCGTAAATTGATTTAGAATGTGACTGAATACAACACAGCTCTTAATCGGCGTATACCACAACTTCCAATATCAGCGGAAGAAGCTCGAAGAAAAAAACGTCCTCGTGGTAACGTTGCATTTATCGAGCAAGAAGAAATTATCAATCCAGGTTGGTTTAGGAGATATCACGTGAAAGTCTCTATCTCTGTGTCAAACGAATTAACCTTTTTGCAACACAGCTGCTTATAATCGTTCTCCAATTGTACTAGAATATTGATTTGGGTTTCAAATAGCAGTCGTTAGAACGATCACGGGGCGGAGTATGACGTAGGCTCGTATCAATGTACTTCTATTCGGAGCCGCACCTAGACAAACCAACCCCAAATTCCTTCAGCGGCGGTCAGCGGTTCGAATAATATGGGACGTAAAGCAATGTCAACTCACTAAAAGATTGGTCGTTTCAAGTCATTTCGTTGCTTACTATCATTGTAACATCAGATTATCAAGATAAAAAGGAAACTAATCTGTAGTGTATCTCCACAAGGAAATGCATTATGCCACTGTTCACCCATAATATTTTATTAATTCCGTGATCTTCCGCAAACTTGTAGATTTTTGTATGCGTAATATATTTGATATATATTAACAGAGTGCTCTATCATTAATACCATATTTCTGTTGCTCTTATTAATAACGAGTGAATATAGGTTGTCTATTGGACTTTAAAGAAATAGTGTGAACTATAAGTTGGCAAGTTAGTCGTAGTTAGTAAGAACTAGCTGAAAAGCACAAGTTTTAGAGGATGTTGATCCGAGTATTGGTCGCTTTCGAAATCTTGTGGCAACTGCTATTATATCAAATAATCCAGCCAAAAGGACTGCGCCAGAAACGAAAGGAAATGAACCTCCAAGAAAAGTTGGTTGTTTGGTATTGAGAGTTACTTTTACTATCAGTCGAGAAGTGAAGTGGATTTAAGATTTAAATTTAGATTTTTTTAAAATTTGATTTGGATTCATAATATTTTCAAAAATTTTTCCTATTAGAAACTAACTAGAGTCCCTTGAGAACTTTACATAATTGCACATGCATCATCTACGTTACGTCTAGTGTCTCATCATAGGTCTATATCTGGATTTTTCTTGCTAAGAATACTAAGTGTGTTGAAAATCTTACTTAGCATTTTTTAGCTATAACTATTGCTTTTAATGAATCTGCATTTTTGAAATAAGTACCTAGACCATTTTGCGAATCATTAGATCGTGCGGCCATTTCGTGATGTGTCCTTGTCTTCTCCAATGTGCTCGACCTTGGGTGGAATGGCACTTAATGCCGCTCCGGATTTAGAATTGTATAGTAAAACACTACCCGAGCCTGGAATGCATAACAGTGAGTTATCCAATTTTTCTAATTACCATCTGTTTTGATATTGTTTCGAAAAATTTATTCAAATTAACTAAAATGAAACAAATGGAAACTAAATAACTACATGACCAATTTTGACAAGATGCTCAGTATAAGTGAAACATTGTGTGCTATTAGAGCTTTTTTCATTTGTTGATAAGAACCAACTCACTCATCCAGCAAATAGGTCTAGATCCTGAAGAAGTTCAGTATTGCTAACCAACTGCGTAGTATTTAATTATATCGACTATATAATATTTATTATTGACGACTATAATTAAAAAAATTTTGCTTAATTCACATAAAACATGAGTGCTATTGCTCTATTATGCACTTAATTATTATGGGAATTTATTGCATTTTGTTAA
>KN716179.1:58426-75459 GCA_000816705.1 Dictyocaulus viviparus
CCAATCCAAGATCTTTGGCATATGCCATCCACTATTGTATTCCATATATATATATATATATATATATATATATATATGTGAATAGACAAAATGATGCGTCGTACATAATTTGCAGGAATGAGGTATGTGTGGTATATGTAATCAATTTGATATGTTATGGAAGTGAATGAATGTATAAAATAGCACTCACCAACCTCTACTGTGTCCCTCATCGTGACAAATCATCCCATTACCAACATCTTGTTTAACTCATGGTAGTATTGATGAAATACCCTCACAATGTATTAAACTAAATGGAAGGTATCATTCTGTATTCTACGTACCTCCATATGTTGATTTTGACCTAAAGAGTTATTCTTTGAAAGTACACTTTTTTCCAATCTTAAGAACGGATGGGGAGATACTGGACTACAACGTACTTCTTATAGCTTTGTTTACGGTAATATTCTGTCATGTGATCGCTCATATATTAAAATCTTTGGGCACCCAATGATTAGAACAGGTTATTACTTTTTTTACTCTCACGGATGTTTCAATCGCTCTAAGTAATCAATCATGCCATTTTTTCGGTATTTTCGTCCATATAGTACTTGCCGAAACGTTATACAATTTTAATATTAAAAATTAGCATAATGCTAAGGCATAAAGATACAGCAGCTAGTAGCAGCTTCAATTGTTTTGATAGATCACTATGTTCTGAGAACAATTTTTCAGAGCATGCGCATGTGTGTCTCCTAAAAAGAAACCGTTAAGTTTCTTCTAGGGGCGCATAATGCAGTTTCAAGGCGACACAGTTATCTGCAGTCCCGAATTAGGTTCACGACCGCCAAACGCCTTCTAGATTCAGATTGGTGAGTAGATATCAGAGAAATCTGAGTAAGATAAACAGGACTGACAATGTGAAAAGTGGTCAACACAAGCCATTGTATAGACCAAGCTCGCATTCAAGCACCTTCACGCGACCATGATCATTCCTACAGTGCGTTTAATATACAGTAGGATCCAATCACTAACAGCTCGTACCCACCGGTTATCAATCATACGCAACACGTGTTCAGCTCTCATTCAGTATTCAGAAGTTTGCTGTGTACGGCTGCGTGTCTAACTTGTGATTGTTGACGTAAACCAGAACTTGATCCTTCCTTTACTTATGTGATACGACAAGCGCCAAAAATCAGCCTTTCCACGGAGCACTGTATTAGGCTCAGTGATCGTTTGTTCATCCTCTTTTTACAATGCCGAAGTTCCCGAGGTATACGTCAAAGCAGGAAGAACCGTATTATCGGACTTGATAAAGCGTTATCTCTTGAAGCCGTTGTATAAACCAGGCGTACATTCGACCAACTTCCTGCATCACACATCAACACGAATGTGACGGTGCATTCCGCAAGTTCGGTTGACTTCTGAGCGTATCTTGTCTCACACATACCTTTTATAGTTCCAAACCAACATAAAAATAGAGGAAACGAATCGGAATGAAACGATACACTGATCGTATTGACCACACAACTGATAAAAAATGTAATGACTTCTTATACACACTGATGGACACTGGCTATTTAGCAAATAATATGGACTAGTAAAATCTGACAGCTCTTGTGTTGTTAACTAAAACTACAATAAGACCAACTTTTTGAATTTGTATTAGAAACCACAACTAAAGACGATTATGCACAGAATCACCGTGAAACAGATGATTCGGATCTCGATTTTTAAGCTTTTTTAGTTCAGACCATTATAAAGAGAATAGAACAATGACGTTTAGTAGAATGATTCTAGATACGTTAAACTACAGACTGATAGCTGCAGAAACTGTTAGCATTGATGACAGGCATGAGAAGCACTCGGTGAATATTTGGTCTAGAAGATTTCGAGAATTAAATGAAGTAGTTTTATTGAAATGAAAATAAAGCAACGGACGTCAAAAAAAAAAACTAGGTGTAAATTCGGAAAACACATTCCCACAGAAGAATGACTGAACAAAGTGGAAAGCGTAGAACTACGATGTGTCAGCGTAATTTTCTTACTAGAAGATTAGAGTTTAAATTGAGTTCCTGAAGAATGTTAAAATTTACAAAGTTTATTGACAATCGAATGAATGAAGAGGCGACTATACATTACGGGTGGTTTTTGAAAAGAACTAAAATTTCTAGCTGGTTCATCACAGTTTCTATTTGATAGGTATGAACACATAAAGTGAAAACATTTTGTCCTTCCTGCATAGGAAGAATACTGACAAACATAGACCTATACTTTTAATGATGTCGAATCGCCGGAAACTATAGGACATTCTATCAAAAACGAAAATGATACACATGAGAAGAATGGAGCATGAAGCGCAATTGAGCAAAATACCGTACCAATAATATTCGTCCTTTGATTTTACTAAACACTAATCATGCTTAAAACCTCTTTAGGATGGATGATTAACATCAGATGGATCTGCAAAAGTAATAAGAACAATGACTTAAACGTTTTGGTGCTGACATTAACAATAACTACAACACATGTGTTTACCATTTATGATGCGTGATAATCTTAACAAAACACTTATCATGTAAACACATTGTAACTATTATACATAAACGTAATGAAGACTCTGTGAAAGAAAAAAACGAAATTTTCTAAGTAAATCAATATGGAAAACACAAAGTCAATATTAATGTAATATGCTGTTGGGACAATCTATTTTCGATCAGTCTAGATAAAATTATTACTTATTTGGTTCCTATTCATTTTGTAGTACAAATCATGAGCAGTTCATACTTCAGCAACGGTAGTAATATTGAAAAAAGCAGACACCAACTGAATGCTAATTTCCAAATATCATTTCTAATAAATGGTCGTCTTTTGCAGCCGAATTTCGCTGCTTTGATTTTATCCTTTTCCGCTTTGATTTGATCACCATCCTCTGTTCTATATCACGTTGGTATTTCTCCCAATGTCCACCTGCTTTGAGAGTCTGCAAATAAATTTTGAGAAAAAAAAGGATCAAATATGAGCATCTCCAAAACAGAGAAATATACTAAAGTTAAAATGAAACCATACTGCAGAAAACAGATTACATTCAAAATTTTGACAAAATCAAGATGACCGTGATATCGCCGAACTGTCGAAGCACATGTTGCGCATAGAACCAATACTTCACGTATAAGAATAAATCAATTTCAAAAAAAAGTGAGTATTGGATTTTTTTTGCCAGCAATTATTCATAACAGGGACATTGCGGCGCTCTACAGAAAACATTTATTCAAATGGAATCCAAGCTTTATGAATCACTGACCCATGAAAGGTAAACAAAAGATGTAATAATGAAAAATGAGGAAACCAAAAACAAAAAATGCATGTCAAGGTAAAATTGAAGAAGCATTGAAATTTGGTAAGCCGATCACAAAGGGAATGTACCGTAGATTCCATAAATACATTGGTGCTAATGTTAACGGATTCAACTACAATTTCAGCTATCTACAGTCATCTTCCGAATGATGACGGTTGCATCCCAATACAAGTTTTTTCTAAGGTTTGCATATACCTAATAAAATCCATATGCAAGGCCTCGACAGTTCATTTAACTACGACAATTTAGAAGTTGTCTAAATCAATTCAAAAAAGTTTGTTATGCAAACCTTCTCTTCTAGCTTCTTTAAATATTTCCCTTTCTCAACTTGTTCTTCAAAATGAGCAGCTATTCGCTTTACTTGCGCTATTTCAGCATTCATACGATGTGAAGATATCGTTCGCTCGTACTGCAGCTGTTCCATTAAGTGGACCCATTTGAAACTGGAAAGACGATAGATGTAATAATAAATAGACATTTGTATAATAATATAAGAGGTTTGTTCTTGAAGATAAATCGTAATAAGATTCGATAGATGGTAGTGATGATGAACATCGTAATTATATAATTTTTGAGCGTTCAAAGATGTAACACTTACGAACTGAGATACTTGATATTCCAAAGAACGCTGGAGGTATAGTCTCGTTTTTTCCCTCCAACCGGAGAATTATCAAAACGTGCTGCAAGCGCCTTGGCAACACATTTCCGCTTCACTTCCAGCCAACCTTCAGAAAAACGATTCTCCATCGTTTTTGAATTTTTATTTCGCTGGAAAATTGAGTTATTACTTAAATCAAGAAAACAACTTGGAAATGGTATATAGCAATTCTTTATTAGAAAAATTTTACCGCAAAATAAACTCTGCCAATCATATTCGGAGCAAATTTTTCGAAATATTCTTGCAGTCTGGAAGGAGTGAACTTCGGTGGTATGTGAGAAAAATATAACACCTATAAATCCATTACATAACACTAAAAAGACATTTTAAAAAAATTTACACCATTTATTAGTGTTGTAATTCTACGTCAACAGAGCTATTATATCAAATAAGCCAAAAACCATAAAAAGTAACAGGAAAATTTTTTCCGAATAGCTCCTATTTTCATATCTTCGAAAGCTTTCTAAATCGATCATTTACTTATAATATTTCTGTATACTTGTAAGTTGTCATATAATTAGACGTAGGCATTGATCTACTAGGATAAGGGTACCGCTTCTATATGCAGTTTTTTCATAAACACTAGGGAATCGCTCCGTATCGCACGCAGCTGTATATATCTCATGTTTAAGCTATCCTGTGGTTTTGACATGCAGCTACCGCTTTCCTTGTCTTGTCTGAAACTTTGATTCTGGTCCCCTCTAGGATTACACTTATTTTATAGGAAATGTAAACAACTTCCTACTATGAAGTAGTATTCTCCGAATTTCAGTGCTGGAATTCCGGAGACCATGATTGTGTTAGCGTCCCAATTATTCAAGCAACTTAACTTCGTCTGCACCTATTACCTCAACTTAATGACATCCATTCAACCAAAGCTTAAAACTGTCCTCAGTTTCTACACGAAAGTCCCGCGTGGCTAAATTGTATATACTTGAGCATTCTGCTACGGATTCGTAATTATTTTACACTGAAGACTAAACTAAAATTATAAATTCGACATTCTATTGCTTGAACTAATACGATCAAAGCTGAAGTGCGAAATACAATTAAGCAACATAGAAATAACACCGTTTATTCCAGAAGTCATCAAAAACGAATAAATTCAAAATAGAATTGTACTAAAAGCAGTTTAAGCTAAGCGCTAGTGAGCTATTTGTAAGCTGCTAAGACTGTTTTAGAGATAATGAATTAACACAAAATGATGTGCTAATTAAACTAAGAAACCTCGCTGTAAACTAAGACTAATTCGCGTACCTGCCCAAAAAAAATTTCACGAAAAGGTTAGAAATATTGAAAATACAGCAAAAAACGCACATGATTCCATAATGATCTAACAATTGAAAACTACGTTAGAAAATATTGGTTCAAAAAAGTCTTAGAATCGCTTTCATCAAAGACTCGTAACGGTAGAAAACCAACTGTAATAAATTTCAAATTCAAACATTTCATTTCAAACCTACTCCTGACTTCTTTTGTTTAGCTTCGAGGTTCAAGTCATCATCATAATCACCATCATGGTCACAAATTGAAGCTGAAGGTTTATTCAAATCTGTAAACATTACCAACTAGAAAGTAATGTAAGTAGAAACAGAGTAATAGGATTCTAACCTTCATGCTCCGGAAATGAATCAATCTTTGCCACTTCACTCATGATGTCAACGTTATCTGTTCTTTTACTTAGAAACCAGGCATCTCAAAGACTTTGCGAAATTGAGCCTATTCCGTTATCGATCTCAAAAGAGAACCAATTAAGTTTTATTGTAGCAGAAATAATTAACGAAAAGTCGGGCAATACTTGTTGACTTGATGGAAATTCGATTCCTTGTTGATCCGCATAAAAATAAAAATGACATAATATCAAGTGACCATACATGTTATAGAACGACGTCTCTACAGAAAAATATCAGAATGAAATAAATTTCTTGGAGTCATCATACAACCCTGTTGCAGAGAAAATAGATCTACAAACAAATTTGTACTTAACCAATCAAACTCCTTAGATATCCAATCCTATGATTTTCACATATCCTCGTTTGTAATGCACGAAAATTTATCGATGAGTAATCACATACTGGTTGCAAATAAATCGCTGAGATCCTTTGTTCCCCTTTTTCTTCTTCATGCATATGAATGTCAGAGAAAGATAAAGGGAATAATTTCCAAATTATGCCTATCATTCCGAAAAGACCATTAAAACCTGATCCCCTAGTTTTTAATAATGCTAGCAATAATACAAAGAAAAATTGACGAACTGTACTTTTTTTCTTAACATTCTAGACCCGTGTTCTTCAGAACTACGCATTCTAAATAGGAAATAGAGCTTGAATAAGAAAATAGATTCTCTAGTATTAAGTTTTATCCTTTATAGCTTAATACAAATTTCTAGAATAAGATGTATCCATTCAAAAAACTGAAGTTTCGGCAACAACGCCTCCATTTGGAGCCGAGAAGATTACGGTTATCTACGATTCAATTAATCGCATAAATATAAAATATTCTTATTCATGTATGCAACCGCTTTTCAATGACTTTTCCGCTAGTTTCTCCAAGTGGAGATCAAAGGTACAAAGTTCATATGGACTGAATGTACCACTCACATCGAAATATCAGATCTATATACCGTGACACTTCAATATTGATAACACGATTCTGATCTTTATAATTAATTTTCGAACTTAGTGAATTTATTTCTAATTTTCCTATGACTACAATCTTGTGCTCCTGCACGCGGATGTTTACTTCTACTTCTACTCCCCGTTATAGTCTATCCTACTATTATGGATAAATTCAATAAACCCAAAAATCAACCAGAAACATGAATGCCTTGTTACCACTAACAAAATAGCATATAGATTCACAAAACCGCATAGCATAAGCTTGGGTTCAAAAATAAAACTGTGAATTGCTTAACAACATCAATATTGATAGAAAGATGGTCTTAGTAGTCATATTTTGCAGTATTTATTAAACGTAGAAGAAATACATTGCAGATTGGTACTTCTAAAAAATTTCCATATAACTTGAGGTGTTGTATTTACTTTATTCAAGCGTATTCCTGTATTTACCAGACAGTGTATTAGATACTTGAATTATGCAGATAAAATATCACCACAACATGAAGATTACGAAATTCACCTGATATCTGATATATCCTAGTTTACTAGATCGTAATGAAAGCGCATCAATAAAAAATACTCATGAAGTAGTTATTCGAAAGATGTCAAACAACATGAAACAACATCACAAGTACCTCTAAGATATGGAACAACATATTGAAATTATATATTGCAATTATAAACTCGTTAATTTTCAAATTAAATACTTTTTGGTTTACCAAATTTTGCCAGAGGTTCTCCCATATGTCTTTCGTGCAAGTCCTTCACGATCTGAACGGAATATAATTTAAGAAATAACAAGAGGGAAGTACTCAATGTAATATAAAGACTTCCCATTAATACTTGAAATACTTAAATAGAAATATCAAAAAATGAGAAATGACTAAAATCCGATTTCCTGTTGCTATTCTTTAGAATATAAACTATTCCTTTCAATAGAAATTAAATCTATAAATTAAATAAACTTTTGTACTTCTACTCCAGCCTTTCTGGCCACTCGACCAGCAATACTACGAGGTCCGAGGTCCCAAAGCTGAGCAGCAGCTATTGAGCTATGTCCTGCAGCAAAAAGGGCATGATGCGCGGCTTCTGATGCTTCATCTCCATACCTTTAAATTGTAGTCTTATGCGAAACGTTTTTCGAAAACTTGTGGTCATGGGCAATGCAGTGTGACAAATGAAAGCACTGACTTTATTCTAACGCTTTGGACAGTCTGGTCTGCAATACTACGGCAAAGAGCACGACTATTGTCTTCAAGTGCTATCCATACTGTACTAATACCAACTATACCTCCTCCAAGTACTGCTAAAAGAGACCTATGAGCTGGTATCATATTTCAAGAGATCTATCAAATTTGATCAGATTTAAAATCGATTTCTGAGAGCATACATAGGAGCACTTGCGTGTTCGTATTTTGAACGTATTATTTAGAGCAAAACAAATACAAATATAATAAGCACGCTTATGTTAATATACTCATGCCTCACATATTGCTCCAGATACGACTCCACCAGTGTTGCCTTTGCCAAATGTTCTCTCCGCTCCAGTTGCTAGCGAACGACCAATAGATACTCCCATATCGCCAACTTTGTTCACTTTAATTTACTACTTTGAAGGAAAGTCAAAAACAACACCCGATGAGTAGTTACATAAAATATATGGGCTGAATATTTCATTACAAAACTTACGCAAATATCGAGTACATTTCGCCACTAACTTTGAGCCTTTATGCATATAAACCAAGCTTCCTTTTATAGCAGGATTAATAGTTAATGGTTTTCCACTTGACTCTAATCCAGCTCTATACCTGTCAGTAAAGATAAAAGTGACGTACTGCTGAAATGTGATGTATGTAGGAAATTGATACATGAAGTACCGTAACGAAATTGACCACGTAATAGCTAATGCAAAGCTTTTATTTTAAAATACTTATGTTGCGTCAAAATACTATGGAAGATCGAAGCGTCATATCCAAGCCAAATTCTTTTTTATACATAAGAGAGAGAACGCAGAAAATTTTTATACACAAAATTCCAATTGTAAATTTTAAGAAACAATGTTCCAAAACTACCATAAATTATAATGTAAACTCTGAGCTAATTCTTAATAAGTTTTTGACGAGAACCACACAAGCATAACTTTTCGCATGTTACCTTCTAGAATACTATGTTCCAAAAAAAAAGAGACACGAGATTGGCCACTACCACTCCTTCAGTCTGATGTATATCGTCTAAGAATTTCAAGAATAACAAGAAAACAAAAAATCATACTGCCTTACATTCAGCAATCTCAAAAAGGTTTCTTACTGTGTTGAAACAGAAGTGTTCATAGAGTATTTCAAAAAACAACCAGTTTACCACTTCATACAGTATTCTTCATAACACAAATACTTCCCTATCCACATTTTACTACTTTATAGCAATTTAATCATTATCATAGAAATGATGGTTAAACAAAGGATACTTCGACGCCGAGACTACTTGAATCCACACATGAAAACATTGTGCAAAAACTAGAAAACGATCCAGTCAGTAAGATAATTAATGTAGAACACCGATTTCATGTTCTCAACAATACGGTTCCTTCTGCACTAAGGTATGCCTCGGAAACATTAATCATATTTAACCAGAATGGAAGATTACTAAGAGTTATTCAACGTGAAACTGAAAGTGAGATACTATTGAAAAATGAGCGATTCGAACTAGCGATCCATGGTCGAAAATGAGAGAAGCAGCTGTAAGCCCTAGATTATGTTACCCGCACAAATGAACGTTGTACGGATAACTGTTGCGGAAACATCAGACGCTCCATAAAAATACTATGAGGACATAGTTAATCAAGCGTCTTCACAAAGCTATGAGACAGAGATCGTGATGGCCAACATATCCCTAAAGCAAATTGAATATGGTGAACATTTTCACGCAAAAGGAAGAAGCGTTAGGCTCACTGGCTCTTTCTCAACTCTGCCGATGATTTATGGATATAGGAAATACGCTTTCATGTTGATCGACACCTTTCAAACGTGCATACGCATTTGCATTCAACAATATGGCGTTAGATGATTGTGATACTGGCTCGCGTAATGACGACTTAATCACTTTTTATCAAAACAGTGCAGCTTGTCCTACCAGATTTCTACGGCAAAAACTTACCAACTCTGAATCTATGGTACGCTTGATAGGTCTGCGGGAGATCATATTCCTTTGCATACACTGATCTAGACGTACATCACATGTATAAAGATGTACAGGTACATCACAGTAACACCACTGCGATACCCTCACTTCGCTAACGATAATAATGATGAATATTAACATAGAAACTAGGAAATCTTCATAGACAAATGCAGCATTCGGCAGAAAGCAATAATAAGTTATATTCTGCTACAAAACATTGTAGAATATGAAAGGATGTGTATTCTAAGATGAATTTTAACCCCAAAAATTCTTATAGATAACCAAAAAATTTATTCTAAATAAACAAATGCCTCAAATTAGACCACATTGTGGCATTGAAAAATAAACATTCCTCAAAGAGCACTTTTTGAAGCATTTATGATAAACTTACTTTTCTCCTTTCTCATCTAAGTACGTTGTTACTTTGACAACCGCTGTTTCTACTCCCCAAGCTACACGATCACCTCCTGTAATCATACGTTAAAGTATAGCGGAATAGCTTCACATCACTAATTGCTAGCGCAGTAGTCGAGAACGCAGAAAATGTAAAATAACACTAAGCGTTTGAAACATAAATCTGGAAATTTTCAAGAATAACTAAATTTCTAAAAGAGCCCTATCTACTACTACTTACTACTACTACTGTCTTCTACTACTTCTACTTCTTTTTATATTATCTTCTTCGACTATCTTCCAGAATTCTGAAATAATAGCTTAAAAGAAATGAACATATGCAGTCTACGAAACCTTTGAGTAGAAAGTTGATATTTATAACTGCCACACAAGATAATATAAAACGTAACCAGTAATTAACAGCTGAGCTATCTTGTGACTGACACGCTTGCTATCTTCTTCTGAGAATTCTTTTTTCAAATTTTGATCACGAATATCTGCGTATTGGCTCAGTATCTGAATTACCATAAATTTCAGCAATGAAATAAAAAATTTTCAGCTTACATCTCTAAACTGCTTTTCAACATCACAGCCAAGGTCTGATGGCAAAAGTATTGCTACGGCCAAATCTAAAACGACATGTTATCTATTTGAAGTTTAAAATTAATAATAGCTTATAAAAAAGCAATACTAGGATTATCAGCGACTGGATTGGAGACGACGTACGCCCCGAAGTCGTTTCGCAAAATCGGAGTTTTCCCGGAAACCAGCGGATAAACCCAAGGGCCCACCTATAAACTACATAATATACTAAATGGAAGATAAAGCAAGCGGTAAACAATACGAAAAAGGCTCCAGGTATAGAAAATGCTATATCTGTTCCAAATCGTTGTAATTAGACTACTTTTTAAAAGTACGAAAAGACATAAGAATATGTTAAAATTCAGGGTATGATATACTATGGAGAAGATGAAATTAATGTACACTGATGTGATCCATATCAAGTCGTGGTGTTAGTCAATAGAATGCCTAGAGATGATCAGTCTGCTGCCACGTCAGTACTGCTTACATTTCCAGATAATTTTGGGTGCTAATTCAGTGAGCCCTGGAAAATATCAGGCTCTATTCGTCTGAGGGAAGACTCGGATTCGACATTCAAATGCGCACACCACTGTGTTTTCTCCTACCACTGAGCTATGAAGGTGAATAATAAACTAAGAATGTCTAGCAAGTAATGGAGAATTCTTGCCAAAAGAAATCGATTGAATATTCATCACCGTCTCAACACACATAAAATACCAACATGTCATAAAACCTCTTCCTGCCAAACGTTATCTACCGTCAATACAGCCTAAACACCAAATCCTTATGAAGGAAGGACGACTAGGACATAAAATAGTATCTTTAAATGAAGACACTATCACTTAATACTAATGCGGATGTCGAAACATTTATTTTGAATTCGTAGTAAAAAAATTAGAGCATTTACGGTAATCTCACATTTATAGATTTAACGATCAAATCTGCTATGACCACGTTGAACACTTCATATCCAACTTAACGATTTCAAAGTATCATTCTTTATATCAGAGTAATTCAATTCCAAACGACCTGAATCAGCGCGGATGGTTTAGTCCCTAAAGTTTTATCTTCACATTTTGATGCTTCCAAATTGTTGAAAACGAGTATTTGCAGAGATGTTGGATAGGTAGGTACTGTTGTCTCATCTCCCTGAAAAATATGACGGCCATTTTTTATAGTTTTGTTTACAATGGAGAATGGTATTTTAAATGAATAATATTTGAACAAAAATTGTAAACACACGTCAATCATGAAAAGCTGTACACCATCTGCAATTGAAAATATAACATCAGCTTCCACATCGCCCACATTCTCCAAACAGTCACGAATGTTTGATTTCATCTAAAATTGACGCTAAAAGTTGACGACTGATGTAAACAAATAAGAAACGAATAGAAGATGTTTAATAATGAATAGATGTATTATTAGTATACCACTAACTTCATCTCCATCATCTTTAACAGCACTAACATTTTGACTTTGCTCTGCTATTTCCTTTACCAAGACTTGGAGTCTAAACACAGACAATAGCTTCTACCAATAGCAATTTCATAACGACTAACCGATTAGTTACACTAGGTTTGGCTTCCATAAGGTGCTTGTATAACTCGCTCTTTTTTGCATGTTTCGATTTCTCTGCTTCTTTTATCAGGTTTAGGGCACGCTCAAACATTGCAGCAGCATTTTTCTGAACATAAAGAATTTTATTCAAAATAAGTAACACCGAATTATAAAAACATGTACAAGTTATCAACAGTGAACAAATGCCCTAGTCAAAAGCGAAATTTTCAGCATCAAAGTACACGTGCACATATACCTCCAACAAATTTGGAACAGTCAATAGAATACGTATACCTATTTTTTATGCACTACTAAGCGAATTGGATCCGTAAGATGCTAGGACTCACCCGATCGTTGCACTCTTCATAGCAAAGTCCTTGATCGAGGCAAGCGTATGCTTCGGAAAACAGAGCATCAACATTGGCTGTATGAGGCAATCGTAAAGCAAATTTGAACATTCTCAGCTGTCCTAGATTGCTTGCGTTCTACTATGAATGAAGCCATCGCTACACTACTTACTAGAAAACGAAGCAAATAGTGAAGTAGTTCGAAACAATAAAAGCACTTCATACACATTCTACACTTCTAACAAACGAAAAAATGACAAGAGAATCATGTTTCGCATTTTATTTTATTTAATAGCAAATAAATCTCATTTCGAATCAATAATATTGCACATTCCTAAACACAATCATGCGATGAAAGGAACTAAAGCATAGTAAATGAACTCCATGATAATATAAGATTAAATTCGCGACAAAAATTTATTAAGAATCCCTAAAATATCGAATTTCGAGCCATAGACGTATTTGAATTCAATCAGCAGTATAACGTTTGTTCCAAAGCGGAATATACTGTCCAACGGTTTTCCATTCGCAGATATATAATGCCATTAAGAAAGCTGACACACCATATGCGCCATAGGTAGGATAACTGCAACATATAGATGGCGAATTACAGAACTATCTACAATTCCCTCTCCTTCGAGTTTTATTCAGAGAAATTCCTAACAAGAGATTATTTGGGTCATTACAAATGAAACAACACTTTACATTCTATCATATGCTCATAATACTTACAATGAAGTACAAATAAGTTTCGTTCGAAAATCTTACATTCACGACACTCACGTAGTTACAATTTTCAATGGAAAGAGTGTAAGTCTAGTATCAATTAGCTATATAGCGCTAGAACTATAAGTTAATACATGAAGGATCAAAAGAGTTGTTAGAATTTTACATGAAATATTTGCAAACTCACTATTTTGTATTGGTGAGGGCATTCTTCACAAACCGGAAAGGTTTCATGTACATCATGGCAGCACTGAAGTCAAATATCTAATTTTATAGCATAATGTATGATAAGGAACGTAAATATACAGAAGTTTCTACTTGAAATTAAAAAGTATCTATGAATTTTTCATACTTTATTTCGAAACTTTAGCACAAATGAAAGCTCAGAATAGAAAAATTTAACGAGCATAGAAATGATACAATGTTTTCCCAGTGAAAAGAGAAACTCAAAGTAATTAACGATAAATTTATAAAACCCGAAGATAAATAAAGATAAATACAGTGCCATAACACAATTAGCCTAGAAAATTCGCAACAACTAAATGCAACAGAACATGAGCAAAAATAAAGTCAGCAAAAGCTCGTTCTGGAGATATGTGAGAGAACTCCGACTTGTTCTCGTCGTTAACTTGAATACGCAGACATGCTGAAAGAACGGTGATGATAAAGTGGTTGCAACCACACCAACACAAATTTTTAACAATGGCTCAAACACCTCAGTGCTTAAATCAGTTCTTATTATTCTTATTCAATCGTAATTAGAAAACACGCTCAGTTTAAGGTACACTGTGCTTCATGAGATTTCTGAAGATAATATACATAACCAAGATATCACACCAATATTCCCACAAAATATGGTCGCTACAATATTGAGAATAACGTATGTTCTGATAATTTTTAAATTATAACTAAAAAATGAAGAGGGAGAAAAAATAAATGAATCATGAATAACGTTGAACGACAATCTTAAATTACTACCTGAAAACATAAAATCACTTATGAAAACAGAACACAAAAACAGGGATATGAATTTTCAACCGTAAAAATTTAACAAGAACAATTCAGCAGAAGCTGTACAAATTATTAAACCAAGAGGTACCAAGAAACACATCTAGCCTTTAAGCAATCTTATAACTACATCCTTACAAAAGGCTGTTCTGGTTACTAGTTACGTAATTCTTTATCTTTAGCCGATTTAAATTTGCACTATAAAAGTACGATAAAGAACCGAGACGTGTAGCCAAATATGTAACAGAGCAACCTGAACTCAAATTGAAATTCACAATATCACATAAATGTTATATAAAATGACGGAATGCCGAAAAATTTTTGCTGGATTTTAGAAAACTTCAAAAAAATAAGTTTCAAAAATTTAAAGTGCACACTCTTGACTCTAGTCGCTTAAAAGAAAATTCCAGCTATTTAACAGAAATCAAATGCAGTAACGTCACTACAATTTCTAAATCTGAATACAGTCCTTTAATGACTTTCCTCCAAATAACAACTCAAAGCATTATTTTGAATGTTGAAATAGTAAAGTTATCTAGTTTGCAATACTATGAAAAAAAAGAATACTATACTGTAATCAGAAAGTTCCCAGCAAAGTAATACAAGAATACCTACTTCCTCTTTTCTAGCCAATAAACTGCTATATCGTTTCACGTCACTTTGCTAACCAGAACCATTAACATGAGCTATAACTAATTTTTCGAGCATTTTGTCATAAGAGCTGACTACAAATTAACCGTACCTTTACTGAAACTTTGCTCATTCATAACAGCTTTCAAAATCTTTTGAAAAACCAAATTGTTATATGTCATATCTTTTATTCTATGAGATATAGTAAAACTAGGCTGAAATCCTGAAAAAGGAAATACTTTCCATACTCAGTACTCGTGATCTGATTCCTGTAATATATGCACATCAAGTCATAATACAAAGATTTTTATAGCAAAACCTATGCAAACTAAATGTATGCGAACCGACGATAACATATACTTTAGTAAAAATTGTAATTATCGAGAATACTAACGAAACATAGTGTGACTTCTAGTTTCTAACAAACATCCAGCCATGTTTGCGAAACGAATTTTCACCGGCGCTGATCTGCACATAAGATCATGATTTGATTGTTTTCGATAGCTAAAACACCTTTAAACAGTAGCCATTCTTCACCTTATCTTGAGTGGAACAAATTTCAACCAAAATGCTACCTTTTGGATAAGAGCTAGAACACTGAATATGACACTTAGAAGCTATAATGATGTCTAGAGCACTAAATAAGTATAAGCTGAATGGAGAAACAGACAGAAAGCAGTAATTAGATTATGAAAGCAACCCTGCGATATAACTCGACAACTGATGAACCAAATTATAATTCTAAAAGCACTAAAAAGCAGTATTAGTGAAGAAGAGAAACAATACTTGTAAGATTTGTCAAACTAGGCCTAACCTATCTCCACCAAAAGTTTCACAGACTCGATGATCAAGCCACATAAAAAACACGTGGCCGGATATAATTGAAGCGATCATCTAAAAATCACTCACAAGCGAGAACAAATGACGTCACCGTGGAGATGAAACCAGCCAAGAAGGAGTTGAAAGGGAATGTTCCAACTAACAAGCAGTATGAGAACTAGAAACTAAAAATTTGTAAAAAGCTCTCACAGTAGGTTACTACATGCTTAAGACTTTAAGCTGAATAGTATAAACCGAATAAGAATGTATTTACCTGTGCAATTCCTGTCAACAAAATGTACACCATGTATGCATCTATGATCATCAGTCTTTTTGCTGTTGTTTGTCTATAATCATCAAATAGCTTCTTGATCACTTGTACGGCTTGCATATTGAGTCCTCTAAAACTCGACATATTTCCGACTTCCAAATTTCGTATAAATAGCTCGATCATTTAAAATTATCTACATTGAAATTCAGACAAGTTGTTCTAAACAGTAGTCCAGCATGAAAATGGAAGTGATTACTTAATAGATTCGTCTACACATATTTTTACTAATTTTTTCACACACGGCACAAAATGGGTGTGAGAAAACAACCTAGATCACTAACTTCAAAGTTTTCTACTTGCCAATCTCTTAGAGGTTTAATTAGAAGATAGATCGAAATCTGGAACCACCACTTACAGTGTGATATGCACGAGAATAAATTAATTCTATCAATAGTCACCAGCCACAAATTACACGTTGGTGTGAACGAGAATATCATACTAGACAAGTATGCACTTAATTTATAAATACTGCATTATTAGTTCACATTGAATACTGTTACGATCATAAATTTTCACACCATAGAGCATGGAAATCAGCAAATAAAAGAAAATCATGTCACAGAACCAGCTCCCACCCTATTACACGTCGAGAAAAGCACCAACGACACACCGTCACTTTCAAAATACGAAATAACTCGTACATTTTACGCCAATTTTTTTAATTTTTAATAAGGTACGTCTAATGCTGCGAAATGGCTTTTATTACAAATAAGTCCCTCGTTTTACTCAAATTTTTACGTCTATATTTCAAAGCTGTAGGTGTAATTATGCATATGCTATGAAGCTTGTTCAAATTCTCTTGAATTGTTTTGTTAACCAGCTTCGCTACATGTATATATATATATAT
>KN716179.1:75559-99714 GCA_000816705.1 Dictyocaulus viviparus
ATATATTAACATATATATATATATATATTGTTAGTTCAGCGCGTGTGTTATTACTTGTAGATATGCATTTTTATAAGTTTTTTAAGCCTTTGTTAAGGATGTTTTGGAAATCAAATGGTTTTCATTAGGTATTTTTTTCGTCGTTGTGCTGTTTCACAATTTTTTCACAAAGGTTTCCGGTATTCCTTTGTCACTATTATGTTGCCGGTTTGTACGGTAAATTGAAATTTCGCCAATATCAAATTTGTATTAAAGGCAAGCACGCTTTGTTAACGTAAATCTTGTAACTGGTTTGTTTTGTTCGTTCTCCCTCTCTTAAATATTGACAACATTCGAATTACTCCTACAATCAGCAATTTTCTTGACTAACATTCTCTTCACAACTTCGATGAATTCCATGCCATTACATAATTTGATGTCCAACTGATAACGCATATTGAATAGTGAGTTTTCTGGTAGTTTCATAAAAATTTCATTGTGGTTCATTCTTGTAAACATTAGTGAAGTGACAGTGAACTACAGCATTCCGTAAAAATTTTATTTTTCCTGTTTGGAGGTGTCAATTTGAGTTCAACAAGCGTGAATATTTTTATTGTTGCTGGCTTGGTGATTGATGAAGTTACTGGTGACACGAATAGTACGTTGATTCATGTATTTAAACGTTGTTACTCAATTTATAGACAACTTTCAGTGTGGAGTGAATACAAATATAGAGGTACTTCCGGTACATTGTGACTGTTATTGTCATCCTAACATACACAATACATTATTTTAAAAACATCATCCAGGAATTCTCAATTGACACTAAGAGATTCACTCTTTAACGTTGCTGTTAATATGAATAACTTTATTACACAATTGTTCGGCGTCTTATATTATATCCTGCTTAGGTTGCAGGTGATTTAAAATTTTGTTGAGCACTACTAGGTTATGGTTAATCACTTACTACGCTGATTTTTCATAGTTTTTAAGTGCACTCATCCACTCATCACTCACTCTCTGCATTTGTATAGCTTTAGATCGTATTATTAGTTCTCCAAAATTCAATCTGTCAACATAGATCTCATTTTTATATAGAAAACAAGGGAAAGTAATGAAATTTTTTACTCTATTTTTAAATTTCCATGCAGAAAATGCAAAAGTTAAGAAATCGTGGTAGAATTTCATTCAATCGAAGTCTTGTCGCAACGGTATGATAGATGTCACATCTAGAAAAGCTGCAACTAGAAATCGTTCCTTGGGTCATAAGCAATGGATTATTCTGTTGACAGGATAGAAGAATGTAAAATTATTTATTCATGGAAGACCTGTAGGTTGATAAAGGACTCATTGTGTTGAAAGGATAGCTTCGTTCCACAAAAGCATCATGGCTTGTTGAACTGCTTTTTTCTATTCTATCAGTATTGATTCCTTTCGCATCTATACCGCCATTAAATAATGTAGAGAACTAAACGTGATCTTTCTGGAAATACCGACTGTCGTTTGGAGATGTGGCAATTGTCGAAACTAGTTTTTCGCAAAAATTTGACAGCGAAATGATTGGGCATTGTACGACATGGTGTTAATTCATCAAAATCGATAGAACGAATGACAAATAGATATGTTCTTGATAAAAATTTAACAGCATTTAACAAATGAGCCAGTAGAATATTTCTATGTATTTGATTTTTTTATAAAGATATGTTTTTTTCTAATTAGCGAGCTTGAAGATAGGCATATGTCACGATAAGTAGGAACGAGCATGAACATTTAGTTTTAATAAATAGTTATCATAGTGTATTATAGAATAAGAACATAGACTTTTTTCGGAACCGTAAAATTATTCTATCGGGATATCCATGATGGTACAATATATTAGCCTCTATTTAGCCTCTATATCCATAGTTACCGAAGAACGTTGAGTAAACACAGTGGAATGTTTTTTTTTCCTATTAGTTAAATTTAATTATAAAACGCTTCCTCAATTAAAACTTGATCTAATTAGAAATTGATTTAGCAAGGTCATTTGATTTAAACGTGAATGATTGACGGTACTGCAACGGTTTAATGTGTTCATAGAAGAAATTATGTCCTTAGTTATATCTCTTTCTCTTCTCAATCTTCTTTGTTATAATATTTTATCGAAATACATACCTATCGCATCAATACTTGTCTTTTTGTATTCTTTCCTACTAATGTTCTCAATGTAATTCCCTCAATCGATTTGCTTACGTATTTTTACGATAGCATAACCTCAAATGGCTTTTCTTTACTCTTCTACTCAGTATTCAGAAAAATATGATCTGGTCGTTATGCGGTTGAGTGTGTCGAATATTAGTATAAATAATCACATGAGTTTGTTTGCGTTGATTTTTTGTGAGGAACAATTCTCAATGTGTTCGAGGAGTTGTATTGTTCAAAGTTTCAATGGCGTTTTATTGACAAAGACCTATAATCGCTTCTGCTTTTTTCACTCTGCCTATCGTTATAAGACAACTGAATGTCACCGGTCTCTATGGTGAGAATAAATCAATAGTTCACAAATCATTCATCTTTGTTTTTGACTCTGTCAGTTGAGTATTTCTCATAGTAGTTTCGTTTACGATTTTGCTTAGACTCAATATTTCATGGTTCACCTCATGATTTTCATATTACTTTCCTACCGATGTATAATGTAAAATTATTTGCGAGAAAATTTCGACTATTTATGCCGTAATTAGATAAAATTTGGTTAGTTACATACCTATTCAAGTCTAAAATTAATCTTAACCGTCTTGTATGATATCATCGGAAAAAAAAAGTACAAAGGTTCGATGTTTTCACTTTACACTTTCACTTTTTCACGTCATCAATCGTTTTGATCGCATTTGTAATTTCGAAAAGAATGCTTGGTAGCGTTACATAATGTGGTAGATTTTGAATTATTATAATATAATATTTGTTGTACTATGTGGAACATTTTTGTAAACAGCACTAATAGCATCTCTCACACTGTCACAATGATTTTATGATGTTTGAATACTCTAATAGCCCTCGCCTTATTCCTTATTTTTTTTAACTCACTTACGATTGAGAAGAAATATTTCATCTCATGTGTGTATCTGGAAATCATTTCATGTCTACAATTTGTTTTTAATATATAGCATGTGAAATAAATGTTAAAGAGCTCCATAATCTGAATGAGCTATGTTCTGACCATGTAGTTCTCAAGATGTTGTTATAATTTCGTTCAGTATTAAACAAATATCTCCTAGTAAAATATAGAATAGTTTCTTTATCACTATATGCATTATTTCTATAATATTATCGACTTGGTAAATTGATATCGTAGTTTCTGTACCATCGCTATTTCAGGTGAAGTTTTTTGTTTGTTCACATTCTGCGTCATTTCCTTACTTCTTATCTGTGTGTTGGTGTCTGTCTATCCATTGAGTCAAGCTGAAATGGATTAATCTTCCACTCGAACACAGCCAGTATTTCTCATTTTTCTGTTTCTGTAATCGTTAACTCTACGATTCTTCGTCTTTTGTCTTTTTGCGCATAATCTCAAGTCAGTCCAACTGACCATATCCAATTTGATTCCATAGTACTTATGTAAATTTTTAGGGCACATCATATACGTATATGTTTTCTGTTTTCTAAAACTTCTTTGTCCCACAGTATTGCATCTATCCTTCGTTATTTTTCCTCTATTTATCTCCACAGCAGTGAAAAATTATCATTTGCTGCTTATTTTTCCGATTGTCTCGATTTCTTCTCTGAGTTGAACTGCAGGTTGTTTCCATATCAAATTTGGAATGATGCTAATTTTTTTAGATTTCGTTGATACTGGAGAAACACTCTATGGCATCATTGCTGTAAGCCGCATTTGTTCTATCTCGTTCATAGGCAATGCTCTATACTGTTCTATCAGTACTCAGGTAAATTAGATTATTTAATAGATTTTGATTACTTTTTGCTTTTCAAACCACAGTATGTTTGAGTCCTTCAGTAGGATAGTTGTCATCGATTACATTGATGCCATGTAAAGAGATATTGAGCACTTTCTTCAAAACTTCGTAGTTGTATTTCATGTTTAGCCAAATCTACTGCGATGGTCCGATTCTTAAGACTGTACAAGACTCGTTTATGTTTCCAGATTCGAAATACTTTGTCGATATGTCATTGAAGTTCGATCCCAGTAGGTTTTTTTTACCCACTGTTTTTTCCTTTTTTCCGCTATATGCGACAAAGGTGGAGTTGGTGGTTCTCACTTTGTTACATTTCGTTATCCATACGATATCTTTAAAGGTGATTATTAATGGACTCTTCACAAGCAAACGCTACCACTCAAAGTTCTGAAATATCAGTAAATATTATTGATGTAAACACGCACTGATTAGCTGTTTTTCATGATTTATAAATTATCAAATTATCTGTATAAGTGCAGTGGGAAGATGATCATTTTCTAAGCATAATTTATTGAATTGGTAAAAAAATAATTACGGTGTGTAACTATAAATTCCAAATCATTATAACAAGGTTTGACCACATATTCATCAATCATAGTATAATCCAAAAAATACATCTGTGTTAAGGCAAGCAAATTTTCTGTTTTTGTATCATAAAAATTGGTGCCTCAGAATTTGACTGATCCTTAAATAGCATCTTCTGCATCCTGTTGTGCAGACGTTGTCTTTTCAGAAAGCTATTGGGGTGTCTGAAGAAGTCGTAGTTTTGAAGGGCGAGCTGCCTAGTGTATATATGAGATGGCACAAAACTTTGTAGCCTTTATTCAAAATCTCATGTAGTTTCAAGAGGATTAGCTTTGATACCTGCACTAATGTGGTTATTGTCAACCTTCTATGGTTGGTCACTAAATTTCTTACGGACCTTTCCGTCTATATTACGGAACATTTTGTGCCGCTAGTGGTACAGTATTTTGTTAGCGTTTTTTCTTTCGTTCCAAATGCGTTTTAGATTCAGTAACGTTACAACCACTTTGAATTCGTACAAGAAGATCACAAAAATCATTCTCTATCAACTATTATAGATTATAATTGTATGGTATTGATATCCCACGCTTATAGTTACCCGCAAAACTTGGAAGCTCAGACAGCAGTGGAATCCACATCTTGATGATTTTCAGTTTACTGTGCTACCATTTGCGTTACCGACTTCGTGTATGCTCAAATTTCTTTTTTGAAATGCTTTGCGTAAGCTTAAGTAATTATTAGACGAACAGCAATGAATACGTCATTAGCAACAAAGCATAAAGCTTGAAATATGCATCGAAATGGTTTACAATACAACCACATTTATTCAGAAATATGAATATATTCAAATATTAAAAGGTAAATATCAGCAACACTTAAACTGCAATCGCAATTGCTTTTTAACCAACTTAGTACTATGGCGGAATAATTGCTTATTGTTTTTGTACTAAAAGTATATTTCCCCCGCAATAATTTTTCAGTGATAATTTTAAAACTGTTGAACACACACAACATATATATTCTTAATTCGATGATGTCGACTCTGTGATCCGTCGTATACAGCATTAGACAATGTATTAACATAGCTTCAAATATATGTACCACGCCCTATTGAAGATCCACTCATTAGATCTGAATGTGTAATTATTTTTATTTCCTAGCCATAGAACTATTCCGGAGTACCAATTCTGAAGATAAACTGTTCTTAGGTCTGCTTGGTGACACTATACTTATTATTGTGTTTGTTCGTCGTGTTCAAGAAGACATTATTCGAGCGCACTTCGATTGGTCTGCAGAATATTTGGCGTTGTAGAGTGTAATACAACACGCCTCGGGTGCGTAATAAAGCGCTTAGACAACTGTGGGATTAACTTTTCTCTCATACATCTCGAATACAACGTGCTATCGCTTATGGAGACGATTCTGACGTATATGTGCGATTTCTTCACAAATAACCAATTTTAATGAAAAAAGAGGATTCCTGGGGCCAAAAGCGTAATAAGGCGATTTTTATATTCATTCTGATTTAATGCAGAGTTTTCGGTCCCATTACTTTTTAATTAATAATTTCTTTCTAATTCATACCAGCGATTTTACTAAATATGTATTTGTCTCGGACCACTGTTTCCACGTTATTAGAAATGTGTCTAATTGGTTTTTATGAGCTTTTCAAGCAACAATTGATGAAGTTGATTTTTCTTTTTTTGATTGAGATTGATTGACAAGTGAAGTGATACGCCATGTATAAATCGACAGTATGTAGAAAGTGAGAAACCGAGACGCTAACCAGCGAAACTTTTCTCTCGTGTCAATAATATGTCTCATTTCATTACATTTTTGAGTGCACCTGCTCATCCTTTGACCTGAAAGATACAATACAGATTATTGCTGAAGAAAGCTGTTTAAGTTTTATACATACACAGTTTGCGAAGCTTGTTCTACAAGTGATTATTAAATGCAGCTCCGTTGACGTCTCTCCTGTTGTCTTAACACCAAACGTCATAGACAACGTATTCCTGAGATGTTTATGTCGCCACCTTTGCCTACAAAGCGGGATCTGTTTGCTGTGGTTTACAAAGTTTGGTATTCAAATCTTTTATATAACAAAATAACTTTAGTACAACAATAATGCAAATAATAAATGGGAAACGAATGAGTTATGAAATAATACGACATAACATAATTATGTGCGATTAGACAACCACATAAGAAGAGCAAACGATGAATAAAGGCTAATTTTAAGTGATAAAGACAAGAAAGCACTTTTTGTAATATAGCAATATTAGGAATAATCGGTAAGCGAATCCGGCGTACAGTCATCAATCAGTGAGGACTGTAGTGCAACAATGGGTAGTCATCAGCTAGCGTTGTGATTTCGTTAAGTACAGTGTCCAAAACATTTTTGACTGAGAGGGCCCTGACGTCAGTGTGAAGCCGCTGATCTAGGATATGGGAATCGAGCTCGATAGGATAATTTTAGAGAAGTTGATTAATCAATAGATATTAATTATTGCAAATTTTCCTCTGAGATATAAAAATTTGCTACAAGACCAGTGTACAATACACTGAAGCACTTCCTATGAGTTTACAAAATGCAACATAGAACCTTGAAAGGGCCTGTCGGAGTATTTTGAAGTAATCATTATTGGTTCTCTTCGATCTTCATGAATCATACGAATACTACCGCTTCTCGATTTGATTCAGTGCAGGACGGTGTGATTGACGATTAGTTTATTTTCCACTTTTCTTTCAAATGGGAGAGGAAGGCTTTGTGTGATTGCAGAACGAGGACCTCGCTGCGATCGCCAGTACACCAAACCGGACATCCATAGATTCGTGCTCGAGTGGGGCCTGAAAACGAAATCATTGTTGGAATTTTTCGTACCTCAAGATACTGTTGGGCTGTGAATACATACTGTATATAGCAGTTCGACGCTCTGCCTTGCTTGCCTTGTAAGATGATGGGGTGAAGTGTCTAACAAATAAGTATTAATTAGTAGCCGGTTTGCTAGTGAATTTTTCCATGTTGTAGTGAAAAGATTCAAATTGATAAGCAAAGAAGATATATAGTTCGTATAATTTAAAAAGTTGCGACATTAATTTTATTGAGAAACATTCCTCGGCATAATGTCTTTCTCAGTTTTGTGTTGTTTCGTGGAAATGAACTAAACATGGTCTATTCTGTGAAGCAGATTTTTTCATGATCAATATAACATTCATAATTAATCATCAGTGTTACCATGGTCACTCTACATAGTCTATTGATCTTCATTTCGTTGCGCAAATATTTTTCGTAATATTTGGTATAATCAATAAACCATAGTAATGGTAATGTAGATGACTTGTATATAAATATATATAAAAGATATATAAATATTTAAAAAGTACGTAGTACTGTACTTTAAAATTACACAATCTAAGAAAAGTTTGATACCTAGATGTACAATTCTCACTAATACACTTGTTCGATCCTCCACGTGCTACTTGCTAAAATGCTGATTTTCAAAAGAATGGAAAACTAGCAGGACCTTGTTGCTGTACAAGAAGGAAGACGCTTATGGCACTGGCAATCATCGCCACATCTGCTTGTTGTCTGTCGTCTATGCTTTTTACACGACTTATTCTTGACAAGAATAACAGAAGGCTAAACGAAAAACAATCAAAGGAGCAAGCACGGCTTCAAGAAAGCTTTTGTACCATGGACCATATTCATATGATTATGGAATCATCTAAGTATTGTAAAAGTGAAGGACCAATTTGTTTCAATTTCATTAAGCTGATATAGCTTTGAAGTCTGTTAATACATGTGGTTATGGAAGTGTTTACTAATCAAGCGCTTTTTACTCTATGTACTTAGATCCTTCATGAGTAATATGATAATTTTACAACGAAGATCACCTTTTAGCAACGTTGTCATTATTAACGTAAGAAGAGATTTTCAACAAGTTAATAATATTGTACTAAAATCATTAGTCACTCGTGGGAAGATGCGAAACTAGAATGGAATAATATGGGAATGAAAATCGGCGGTTGGCAAGTTTATCCGCGTTACTTCGCCGATAATATTGTATTCATAACATTAAACACCGAGCAAGTGAAACAAATTTTAGTCAACTTCACAATACTTACGTATAAAATAGAAAGATCAAGCCATCAAGTTAAATTTCGAAAAAACAGCGCTTCCATAAATGGTACGCTTCCGATGCGTTATTTATGCTCAACGGAATGAATGTATTGCAATGATCAAGCATGTCTATTTAGGTCGTGAGGTCAATATGAATGACAATACACCAGGGCTTAGCAGATGGAAACGATTGGTTTAGAGAACATGTAAGAGAATCGGAAGCGAAATACAGATGACAACGAATGCAAAATTCAGAGGCCACTTTTGCGAGACTACGAGTTTGCTCAGCCTAATGTATCCTTCGAAAACAAAAAAAACTTAGAACTTCACAAAAACAGGAGTTAAGACAAATGGGACGCTGTTCTACTTGCTACCAGAGTGATTATGATAGATGTTCACCATATCACACAAATGAAAGAGGTAATAATGTTAGCGATTAGATATTAGAGGTCCAGCCGTACATGATGAGTTATCTAAGGTCAAGTAGCCCGGACAAATGAAGCATATAAGTAATGACAGGTGGACAAGAGTAAGTGCCTGGATTCCTCTTAACATCAAACGCACTGCCGAAAAACCACCTGCCCGATTGTCAGACTTCACAGCTAAATGTCCTTATTGTCCTTAGCTAAATGTGAAGCACCTTCGACCGTGATTAATCTTCTAATGAATTGCATATTATTCATAGTTAAGTGCCACTGCTGACTATCCAAACATTGATGTTTGAAAGGAATTCAATTTTATGAAGAGTTGAATTGATCACATTTGCTCTAAATGGACAGTGTTTTATATTAAGGGAGGATATAAAGACGCAATAATTATCGAGGAGATTAGACAAGCAAATCAGTTTTAAGATATTGAAGTGTATTGATCACATGTGAAAATCATCACATTGAATTCTCCAATTCACTGCTTTCCTCAGTTTTTCCTCAGATACACCGCAGGATATAATAGTTTAAAAATGAAATGCGCAATAATATTTGTGGCGTTTTTTATAGGCTAGAATTTAGTAAAAGGTACTGCTAGATGGTATTATATATTTAAACTCCTAGTGGCAAAGTAGGTTACTAAATTTCTCACCTATCGTACTTTGTTTAATGTACAAACATTATTTGGTCTATATCTACTCCTTTTCTTTCACATATATATATTTAACGCCACGTCTCTTTTTCAGTTGCAACTTTGAGAAACTTCGACGAACTTGGCGAAAAGGTAAATGATATTGCAGTGCTGAGAGAATTCGTGAATTCTCATTTCAACCCACCTGGAACAGAACTTGTAGAGTGGTTCCCCAAAGATTGGGTTGATTTCCCGTCAACATTTCTGAGCATTCATGATTATCATCATCGTAGGTGGGCGCTACATCTGCATCGAATCTGGAGAGATCTTTGTAGACGAGTGAGACAAATACTTTCTTGTAATTTTCATTACTTTTTTTGCTTAATTTTATTCGTATTTATTGTCTTGGGCGTTTGAAAAGAATAACAAAAAATATACACTAACAACGGAGAATTTCTATGAATACATTTCATTTGGTCCATCTATTCAGGTACGAGATGATGTCCGTAGACACCAAGACCATTATTCTCTTCTCTATGTACCACATCCCTTCATTATTCCTGGTGGACGATTTCGAGAGTTTTATTATTGGTTAGATTTCATTTTACGTTCTTGATTATTAGTCTTTTTTGATAAGTATTTGAAATGTGATATATTTTTTATTTTGTTACTGCGACTTAGATCATACTTCATATTAATTCTAAAACTGATAGTAATATATCTCTATTCCAAGGGATTCATTCTGGATATTGAAAGGACTAATTTTTTCCGAAATGTATGAGACAGCAAGAGGAATAATCAGAAACTTGGTGTACATGGTCGACAAGTGAGATCAATTACACTCATTCTTTTTATTGTCATTTGATATAGCTAGATAACAACTTGTTTAAGCCACGGATTTGTTCCAAATGGAGGTCGCGTTTACTATCTTACGCGTTCACAACCACCTCTTCTGATTCCAATGGTTTACGACTACTTCCTGGGCACAGGCGATCTAGAGTTTGTTTTGGTTGGTCTAGCATATTTAGGGAAGCGGGTGTCGATTTAGTTTGTAGTATCGCTACTGAGATTCCTATTATATTTACAAGCTTATTTTCTGTTTTTAGGAGATACTACCAACACTTGAGATTGAATATTTATTTTGGATCAAACACAGGTCTAAAATGCATACCGGACCAGATGGCAAAGACTTGTTTCCTTTTTATCAATACAGAGCAACCCTGAAAGTGCCACGACCAGAATCATATCGTGAAGATCACGAACTCGTTCATCACTTGAAAAGCAACGGTGAAGTTTCCTTTTAGTTAAAAACTGGACAAACTAGATTTCATATATGTATAATTTTGTTGCAGAAGAGAAGACGCACATGTGGTCACAAATTGCTTCTGCAGCAGAGACAGGATGGGATTTTTCGACGAGATGGTTTGCTCAGGATGGTGAAGGAAAACACGATATGAAAAGTATCAGGTTTGCTTGTGTTTTGAAGTTGAATCAAACCGTCATATGTGTAGAGTTTTCCAAAGGGTTGAACTTACTATAAAATTCTGTGTTGTAGAACATGGAGTATTGTACCGGTCGACTTGAATGCCTTCATGTGTGTTAATGCTCGTATTCTTGCCAGCCTATTTGAGATCAGAGGTATCACTTGCATTTTCTGATAGCTTGTAGTTTCTGTCGATATACAGTTTTAGGCGACTTCAAGAAAGTAGCTTTTTACCAACAGCGTTATGAATGGGCAAAACGTGAAATGAAAGAAATTCATTGGAATGAAACAGATGGAATATGGTACGACTATGATTTGGAAAAAAAAGTAAGTTGTTGACAGAACTTTTCATTCATACTACATGCAATTCATTGTTTTCATTAGAAGTATTCTGCTGCTGTGGAACATTTGAAAAGGATAAATTTTGATTCCCAATTTGATAAAATTGACTTTAAAAATTAAAAATTAATAAAACTAGAAGGATTATTTTTGTCCTTCTGTCTATTTCTATGTGGTTCAACTATTTAAATACAGATTCAAATTTTTCCTAGATTCAAAATCCTTTGCTGTAGTATTCCATTCTTTAGAACCGCATTTAAACCAAACTTTTAATTTGTGGGGTACAAAATTTGTGCTCAACTTTGTACATGAAATCTACGTGAATTTCATGAATTTACTTTGCTTCTTGTTTCAGACTCATTCGAATACCTATTATGTTTCAAATGCTGTGCCTTTATATGCTAAATGTTATGACGATGACGATGATATTGTACCGCGAAGAGTTCTTAAGTATTTGAAGGTATTTTTTCTTCGTCTAAATCTCTTATCACCTGTTCTTTCCGAATAACCAGAAAAAACTATTACATATTATTCGAAATATTTTCATAATTTCAATGTATTTGTGAAAAAAAGATAAAGAAATCATTAGAAGAAAAAGAGTACTTCATGGGTGGCATTGCAGACATCTGGTGTGATGAATTTCACGAAAGGTTTACCAACTTCTCTGGTTATGGGAAGTGAGCAACAATGGGATAAGGAAAACGCGTGGCCACCGATGGTTCACATGGTAATTGAAGGTTTCCGTACAACAGGGGAACCAGACCTAATGAAAGTATGTGTTTAAGGAATTAAATCTCTGATGTTTATAATTCGCTATATCATCCTTAATTTCCTATCCTGTGTCTTTAACCTTTTATGAAAAAATTTCGCCTTTAAACAGTAGTTTTGGAATATCAATTATGGTGTGCACTACTCTTACTCTAATTCCTAATTATTATTACTAAGGTTTATTAACGGTACTCTATATTAATTTTCATATATAGTTCCATACATATGTTCTTTTTGTGGTTTACTTTCAACGGATGGATTTACGAGCTCGAGCAGAGTCTGGAGACCTTATGAACGTCGCTTACCTCGTGACTTTTTTTTTGAATTTAAAGCACGATTGTTTGTTTTTTATTGAGCGAAAATGTTTCTGGTCATGATAGATAGTACAGCAAGTACCACACAGCCATGAAAATAGTCCAGAGAAGGATGTTTGGTTTATATTTCATCTTGTCTCTGACAGGTATATTTCTACTTTATATGGGAATTAATGTTCTTCCAGGTTATCTGTGTACGACATTGGGCCCAATGAGAAGCGATTAAATCTCGGGCTCACACTCACGTCAATAGAATCACGCGAAATGAATATGCCCACCGCATGCCATAGAAAACTTCAATCGTTGATACACATAGCAGTATATGGCTATGGAACACATTGGGTTTTACATAATAGCCTCACAAGGAGCACATAACAACGAAGAGATCTACGAGCTTCTGATGGTCTAATTGCCATGTATCCATTTTGTGCTGATTTCGTTAACTTATACAGAATTTTTTTTGCTATTCTCTCGTTTATCTATGCCTCGTTGTCAACCAATTTTGGCATTATAAGAAAATACTATTGGTTCCCATTCACCAATTGGTGTTGCAGATGAGCACAAACCACTGGCGTTCTACAGCTAATCAGAAAAATGGTTCGATGCAGCAAGTCTCTCACAAAATCTTTGCAGAGAGTAACAGAAATGGGAATTAAGAAAAATATAGAGGAAGTTAGGATTAGAAGACTGGAAAATAATAATGTCTTAGGTGTGCTTGTAAACGGATCACCCATGTATGGAAATTCATCAGTTTTGTGAAAGAAAGATCTCCGGTGGACGTAATAGCAGTCAAATGGAACGAATTGCGCGCAACTTCAATGTATTCTTATTGTTAGAGAACGGTATGGTTATTAAACGTCTTTAGTACTTTCATTATATTCTACGTTGAGTCACCATCTTTTCTGTTCAAGCATTCGCTTCAACAAAAGTCAAGGAAAGAAAATCCGTTACAGCACTAAAGATAGAAAAGATTTCCTTTATGCTAAAGACGTTTCTAACCGAACCCTTTTCATACATGAGTGGCAAATAAATGAGTTAATCGAACACTTACTTGTGGATGAACTACTAAAATGTTTTGAATATCCTTCAGTGTAGTTATTAAGGAGGTAAAAGCGCATTTTTTCATAAAGTATAAAATTCTTGGAATGGGAAGGATTTTGGTGCTCGGTCTAACAGGGATTCGTTTGACACCGGTTCTCATAAAAAATTGTATCAAATGTGTTGTAAATTGAAGGAAATTATATTCGAGGAGAATTACAAAGAAGTAGCAGATTCAATTATGTTCAATAGAGCGTCGTGCAAGATGATGGAAAAAATTCAAGAACGATTGGTTAATGAATTCTAAAACTTTTAATCAGAATAATAGTTGTTTATATATTACTATTTGCTCATCGAGCACGAACTGCTTATTATCAACCATAATGTGGAACTCGTTAACTTGTTGTGGAACTCTCTTTCATTATTTCATTGACACACTCTTAAATACGAATTCTTCCCTTCTAAGTTTGGCCTGCGATGTAAAGCTCGACAGGCGGCACAATTTTTGGTCCAGATAGGATAAATGCTGTATTTCTTCGAGCTAGCGACCGGGAACTATATATGTTACTCGTAGCTAGAGATGAGAGATACCGGATCTTTGGAGAAACCCACTTACGGTTATTTTACATTGGAAGAATATTTGGAGTCGCAATAGTATTTGCTAGTGCTGCTGGCTGAGCGAGCTTAACAAATTTTTCATGGCTCATAACAAGAACATTGAATGAAGCCCAACGTAAACTGTGAGAAAGACTAATCGTTATGCAAAGCGTTTCGCAGTATAGACTATATTTAAATGGAAGTAAATACAGTAAGAGTTTGTTGAGATTATCATGTTCCTTGTTATATTTAGTGGAATCATGTTGTCAAAATAGAACTACGAATACACAACTTTCTAAGCGAACCTTTGTTATTCCTTTTGGAAATGGAAAAGAAGTTCAACCTGGAATATAGGTTCACCAAAGCTGTTCACTACTGCCTTACAGTCGATTATGAAGACGTTAGAGTGGGATTGAAAAAAACTTCCAAAATCTATTTTGGAATGTTTGTTGCGCAAGTGCTTTGTCTTATTTATTTAAACGTAAGAAAAAATCAGAAAGAACTAAATGATGATAGGGACAGGGAGAAGCTCTTGTAAAGGTGGGCTTGGAACTTCAAATTTTTCTCCTTTTCATTACACCCTTGATGCTTTTGTATATTTCTCAAGCCACTGGTTCGCTTCAGCCAAGCTATGGTATTGTTCATCAAATTTACTTCACAACCGAGACAGACATACCGTTAAGCATTTCAGATTAATTCTTGGCGTCAAATATGTCATCAAAAATGTTATCATTTTAGAACATCATTTCCATGAGTGCTCTAAAGAGTTGCAGAAAATTTTGGCGAAATAGCATTTCCTTGTCAAATGCTTTTTTTACTTTAATGGTTGTAGAATGAGGAAATTTTGGTTGTGAAGTTTTTTATATTGCTCATTAGTGTTTTCAAGGTTTAAAGTGAAAAGTGGATTCATGACACCTTCTCTCTTGATAGATTCGAAAGTTTCTCTGAATCAATGAAGGTAAAATGGTCTGGTCTTCTGTAATCCAGTGATATAAAGACGACGAGCAACAGACAGACCGGGCGAGATCGATGGTCTTCTTCGCTACCTCCTGTCTGCGTGACTCATTTTGTATGTATTAATAAGGCAGAATGGATCAGTTTGTTTTAGTAATCATTGTGAGTGATTTTAGTGAATTTATGATATGCTGACGCACTAGTTTGATAACATAATGTAGATGAAAGGTCAAGTGATCGACCATATGCATAAACAGCTTTAGGACTTTTCAAAAAAGATCGATCATCTAACACATCCGAAAATTTCTGCTAACTGTGTTGATTTCAATTTTACACGTGCTTTGCTCAGCAAAGATATGGCTTCATATGTTAACGTTGAAAATTTCACGATTAGTTTCACAGAGTAATCGAAAGAGTTATTTTAAATGTAACAGGTGAATACAATACCAAGCCAAACCTCACAATTTGGACCTTTGAAAAAAAGACGATAGAGAAAGGAAATAAAAGATAAATAAAAGCGTATACGAGCTGGACACTTGATGACAAGAGATGAAACAAAAGTTGGAATGTGATGGATGGGTTGGTAATTGTACCTAATAGTATGGAAATGTCTCCCTGGACAGCTGTCTAGAAGGTAAGAGCAAGAGTTCGAGGATAACATCAAGAAGTTCTATCTGCAATTCCTAACGGAATTTACATCGCATCTTGTCTGTGACAGTATGAACAAAGAAGACCCCTATCAGAGCAATAATAGTGCATGCGAAGGATTCAAAGACATGGACCTCTCAGTATCCAATTTGCTTAGATATTTGTTTCTATGGTGGTTTCCTCAAAATTTTTTGTTTCTCATTACTTATGTGTTTTAAAGCTCTATTTTTCTGGTGCTTTTTATAAACAGTAGGAAATAAGAACGTGAAGGGTAATAGCTTTGTTAAAGGAAAACGTTTTTAGTCGGCGGTGAATGCTTCTCAGTGTCAGTTGGGTTAAGCGACTTGTGGTGACTTTGACGCAGTCTGCTTGAATAGTAAGCTCTAATGCAACACAATAGGCAACTGAAATAAATAAAAAGCAATGAATTATAAATTTGTAGCAGTGCTAGCAATGTTAAATCAACGGTATATTGATAAATAAATCGCACCAATCAATAGTCTTACAGATGAGATAAATAACGGGCTTAACGAATTTTGTGTTATGGGTCAGATGAAATTTTATCTTGAATAATGACGTACTTATGACTAGTGGGAGGAATTTTCCTATGCTTGGTTTGCTATAGGTGGATTGAGAATAGAACAAACCTTCTGAATCATAAATGGTATTCTTCTATATATGTTAGCTGCAATTGGCGGTGTAAATCAACTGATGTAAATCAAGGTGTTTTGACTATCGTGTAACGGTCTGCCTATCTACATAACAATTAATAAATGGATGATCTTGCGAAATGCACAAGATTTGGTTGAGCCCTATGGTCGGCTTTTGCTTAACCCAGACAAGTACTAATCCCTTGACATAAATATGTACAATAAGTACACATACATCCTCTTCTGTCGGTAGAATAGTTTCTCTCATGTACTGTAGTAAATGACGATTTGTAACTTATTGACTAAAATGGCTTATTGATACAGAAAAAATCTACATGAATATCAATTCTTCAAAAGTGATTGTTTTATCTATAATCCTTACTTATTATGTTTCCGCCTTGTAAAATTATTTCTATGACAAACTTGCTTTGCTTTTTTCATATGATTCAAAGTGTTTGCAATGGATTTCGCTTTTACTGCGTACTGCAATTTAAAATTTCCTACTTATGATTGTTACACTCGAAAAATACTATTAATTATTATTATTATTATTATTATTAATTATTATTATTAATTATTATTATTAATTATTATTATTAATTATTATTATTAATTAAATTATTATTATTAATTATTATTATTAATTATTATTATTAATTATTATTATTAATCATCAACGTTAAGGTTGCTGAGAAAATGGCTTCGTCGTGGTTGGCGGTGACATATCAATCGTTTATTAGAACTCATGCCATGTTTGAGAAATACAACGTAACAACGTTAACTGAAGACATATCTGCTGGAAGTGGAGGAGAATATGAAGTGCAGGTATCTGTTCGGATTTATTTATTTATGAACAGAACGGTATTGTATTAAGAGGGATGCATTTGATGTACTCTACGTAATTCGCTATTCAATAGATTTATGGAATTTTTAAAATTCTAATGCATTGATTCTTATTTTTACAGTTACATGTATTCGGCTATGTATCTAAAAATAATGTCCACCGAATTTCGAGTTTCCATTAGCACAGCAAATGATTTGAAACTATTGCGAGAACATTGTACACGACTTCAATGTTCTAATTATACCATCATTTCTCAAATATGTATTAATTTCTTCGATCATTGTGTTAATGATATACGCTAAGATTTCTGGATGTTAACGAATTCATAAAAAAAAGCTTATCTGATTGAAATACGTTCTTCTGTTGAGAAAATTAGCGTTGATTAAGTTAGTGATTTCTCGACTAGAGGCTTTATGAATCGTTTTTTCGTTTCCATTCTCGTACTAAATGTGTTTCAGTGAAATCAATCACTTAATTCAATGGGATCTACTATAACACGTACATTTTAGACTGGATTTGGGTGGACGAACGGTGTCATTCTCGATCTCCTTGACAAATATGGTGGCAAAATGAAAAGTGCGTCTTGTGTGCATAACTTAATAATGTTTTTCAATTTATTTTTGTTCTCGATTCTATTGTATATGTCAGAAATTGTGATCATATAATGCCTAATATTGTGATAATACCAGTTCAACGCGGGCATTCTATCGAATTAGTTTAAGTTTCAAAATATATAAATATATGATACTATATACACCTTCATTTTCAATCTAGGTTTTCTGTAAGTGTTCTTTGAACAAGAACTCAATTGTTTTTCATTCCAAGTCTGTTCTTGAGATTTAAGCAACATTTAAAGGTTTTAGCTATTTGAATATGGTTGTCCTACCATACTTCTTTTGATTTTACTCTAGTTTATATCACGCTCATTTTTGTCCTTTCACGAAGAGGATCCTTTGTGCTTCAGTTGATGCTTTCGCTGTTTGACTCTTGTCCTTTTAAACCTATTTAGACCGACCAGGTATTCGTGATTTTAGTACTTTCCGTTATGAACTAATTAATTAGGACATTTGAGCATCCTAATCATATGCGCAAGTCTTTTGAGGTGAATTTAACGAGTACTTTTACGATCAATTATGTGATTTTTATGATATTTGTTTACGTATGCATAGGGATGTTGTTTCGAATTTGTTGTAAAAGTAGATCAGAGATGTTTATATCTTGCGGCTATTTTTCTTTTTTGTGATAGCTTCGATGTCTTTTTATTCTAGTCTAACGATACTTTACATCAGATAAAAAACTGTAATCTCTTTAAAGCCTTCAACTTTCTTGTTGTGACTGCTACATTTTAACCTCAGTTGCGTCTTGGTGATGTCGCCAACTTGTCGTCTAGACCGTTTTAAATTCGGGTTTTGAATGTATTTTTTTTTTCAAATATCTAAAAATTAGCACACTCGGTGTCTATACAATCGTGCTTATTGAGAGTTGTTTCGCTACGTATTTGCCTCATTATCAGTATGTTAGGCCTATTTACTATACGAGACGTTTGTTTATTGTGTTTTCCTAGCAATTTCTTCGATAAATAGACTGTATAGATGTATTTCTGATATAGAAACGATAGTGTTTTGGTTTGTATAAAATTGAATACAATACGTTGATGATATGAAATATTTGTTTGAAAATTATGAGTCAACGTCTAAAGTTTCATATTCGTATTTGTTTCATCGAAACGATTCAGAATAATGAAGAGAAAATGAATGAAAGGATTTTTCTCATAGTTATGGTCGATGGTAACACCGGCTCCACATTGTCAACATTCAGAATTTATATTTCTTTCATATTTGATGTGTTCTTATGCTTTCTTTAAATATAAGCCAAAGTTCTAGCTTCTGATTTATTTCATAATTTTCTTCCAACTACAAGGGCAACAGATTATCTTCGCTTTTTCTTCGTCACCAATAACATGAGTTTGGTATGTAATAGAAATTGAACAGTGGCTAGCATTTCGGTGATATCGATCTCCTCATAACCTAAATAAGTTCAATTCGTTAAGAGATAATCAATTTTGGGATATTGCATAAGCGCAACAATTTGACATCTACTATCAGCTATTCGTGCGAGTTTAGGATTACGATATCTTGACATCCCTATTCCATTTATCCCTATCCCTATCATTGCACTAACTTATTTCCTTTTTGTTTCGCTTCAAGGTGAGCTATTGGTGAATTGGCACTTAATATGCAGGGGTGGACATACCTCCCATCAAACGTGGTAATCCTAAGAAATAATTTTGGAGTGGCAGAAGGGGTCACCGATATGTGGGTTTTGAGTGCAGAATCAAGCTGACCAAACATTCTATCAGGGGTCGGAAAAGTGATACCAGAATTGTCTTGGAGGTTCAGCAGCACTGTCACGGCAACGGACCGGTCTTTTCAAAGAGATCAATTGTGGACGAGGTATAGAAGAGGTTTTCGAAAGCATGTAGTACCATCTTTTACACTATAGTAACAATAAGAAGAGAAGATACACAACATCAGTATTGATTAGCATGCGTTCTGCTTGTCTACAATACGACTTACTATGAGATATACGTACAAATGAAGCTTTTCCATCATATTGCATCTCAATAATATTTTATTTAGAACATTTTTAGTAACACTATTTAAATTCAATAACAATTATATTGCTATACGGTGTTAAAAATCTGGTTAGTACTTTTCGATGTGACTTTTGTCATGACAATTTTGAATTGCAGCGAATTTTTGTACGTTCTTAATTGTTAATTGATTTTTATTACTGTATAGAAACAATAGAACTTCGTAGTGAAAATTTTGCTTGAAGGTTTCGTAATGTTTATGAAATGTTGAAAGTAATCAATAATGACGTAGAAGTACTATCGTTTACACTATTGCAGTCTTCGAAAGAGTATATGAGAAGCTATAATGTTTCATCTATGAGATTATACCAACCAACATTAATACAGATTTGTTATAGAGTTAGTGATGATCAGCTAACAAATTATCGTAGTGTTAAGAATTATAAGAGAGGATTTCGTACGGATCAAGAAAGGTGATGATCTCTGAACACGTCTACACACGTTGATCTATTCAAATAGTGCTCATCGACATGTGGATCAAATTCAGAACTGTGAGATGATAACTCCATAATCGATATTCAAATCGAGAACAACTATAGAATTGAAGTAAATGAATGGAAAAATAAATGAATAATCGAGTTTTCTATATCGATTTCTTTGACAAGTCTGTCCACCTATTTATTAATCATATCAGAAAAATGATAACAATGAGTATGATACTGAGGAATCAGAGTCTATGCAATGTAAAAATGAAAAAGAATTCAAATGCGATTCATGTGAAAATGTATTCAGTATGTTGGCGGTTTTTGATTTTTCATTCTTATCTGTATTAGATATTCGGAAAGAATGTGCTTATCATTTATCATCCTCATTGCTTAATGTGATGATCTAACCGGATCAATGAGGTCCATCAGCGAACGTTCTGTTTCGAAACGCTGAAAATGTCTTATTTTTATGTGATTCAAAGAATTTCACAGATCATTTTCTTTAACCATTGTATAATACGTGTTCCATGAATGCTTACATATGTTTGAATGTGAACGGACCAGTTCTTCATCCACGTCAAGATCGATGCCACTTTGATATTTGTGTTAAGAAAAAAGAAAAGTCAAAAATCGATTAGTATTTATCGAATGAATAACTATCGTGCCTTCACTTTCCATTGTTCGCATAATCTCAAGTGTTAGAGTTAATAGTCGCTGGAAAGTTCTGATCGTTATTATCATTCCAGCTACTCATACTACCTCATCAATTCAACGTTTTCATCCTTAAGATTGGGTTTTCGCTCGTGATTTGATCATGTTCTGATTGCAAAATAGATCAGAAACTCAATCAAAATCAATCAATCAAAAACTTACTCGGAAGATTTGTTCCTATAACGCAGAATACTGAACGTACCAAAGTGTATTATGCGAAATATTAGAAGCTGCAGTTTCCATCTGTTTTATGAGTTCGCCATACGTTCGAGTTTATTACGAACCGTGAGGTGATACAATGTATGTGAATTTGATTTTTACTATGACTTATGGTTATCAACACCTATCAAGTCAGTGTATTTTATCCTCCCTGATTGATTTTCCCTCTAATTCATGGAAGAAGCAAAGATGGACGTTTTGATTTGCTCAAGAGCGAAATCGAACTCAAAGTCGACTTCGCTCAGCGATGTGTCAACACCGCTGCCCATTGGCTTTACGCTACTCTGGAAACTTTGTATCATTGAAGAATTAATTGCTTAAGAGAATTGTTTTCTATCGACCTCCTATTTCTCGTTTTTAAGCCGTTTATTTCACGATATTTAACTGTATTTTATTATACGATGTTTATGAATTGTGTTGGTTCTTCGTGTTTGTGTACTCTTCGTACCTTGGCCTGCCACGCGGGCCTTTATTTAGATTGCGGCTTATACCTCAAACTTGGGTAATTAAACCTTTATTTAAACAAAACAATACATCAAAACTACAATAACGACAAACCAATAACATACATAATAGGATTATGGTGGTGGATTAGGATGTGTATATGCAACTAGATACCAACTATTAACCGGATATAAAAGGTCAGAAAGACATATCAAGACCAAAAAGAATACGTTATGAATCATGGAAATTGTATGAGACTTGTAATACAATGAAATAACGACAACCAATTCAATAGTAACGTTGAAAGAAAGGAGATTGTGTTAGAGGTAATGAGTAAGGAGTACGGATGGGATGTTTGGTGTGAGTGCTTGGTGTATAAGGGATATAGGACTGGGCGGAGACTAGAGATGTTGAAATGGTGTACCTTTCTTATGTCGGTACTAGAGGCTAATCACGATGTCGAAACACTTATGACCTTTTATGAACTGGAATCATTCTCACTCTCACTCGCCTCTCCATCAATGCCAACTTTCGATACGATGACTCAGAGACGAGAAATCCATACGATATATGACTTTCCCTTGCATGTAATTCGAGTGATAAACTAGAGATTACTCGACAGAGTATTCTCTACATGAATCATGTTTACTGTACTTATCAGTTTAATATTATATGATTAATACTAAATGATTGCATAAGTAAATGGAACAGAAAGAGACTTCATAATTGAAGAAATTTTTCCCAAGCTTACTTATTGGATTTGCGAGTAAGAAAAATCGATCGAGAAAAAATCATCGTTGATTTACAGTATTCTTGACGTTCTAGGTTGAATTAAATGCTGATGATCTATCGAATCAGTTTATTAGGTTGATTTTTCAACAAAAAAAAACATCTCAGTACATCTGACCAGAACAATCATTCGTATGTCGATATGCTTATGGTACTTTTATGGCTAATACGAAATGCTCTAGTAATTTTTCGGAGACTTTTTTCTCTGCATGGAAAATAACATCCACGATTTCAACATTACTTTCCACATTGTCTTGTGTATGTGTGTGTGTGTTGATTACGTATTCGATCGAATACGATGACGTCATTTTGATTTATCATCTGAGTAGAAACATCTGTGGCAGCCGTTTTCAAGTTTCTTACGTTCCGACGACAAATTTCAACACACATGATTAGTAATCGTAGTAGAACAGAGGAAAAACGTCATGATCACTAACAACACTGACGTGTGAATTGGTTTGATTAGTCAGAATTTCAAGCAATTGTATTGTATTATTAGTTATTTTGTAAAATATTGATTTGCCTCGTGATATCATGGTGCATAGTAAAATTTTGTGAGGAAAATTTTTCTCATAATAATATGATAAGTTTGGTTGTTATATATTTTTCAAGTAATAATTTCTTCTATAAAACTGATCACAACAAAATTTAGACATCATAAACTTCTATGCTTGTCACTTTTTATTTACTGAAGAAGAACAGCTGTAAATAAACAAACTTGTTTACTGTGTAAATATATAGTTATTAACTATTTTAAGTATAAAGTAGACGAATAGAACCACTAATTTACACTAACGATAAAATTGCATAGGCGATAGTTGAGGAAACTATGGAAAAAAAAGGAGTCAGATTGATTAGGGGTTATCACTACGGAACGTATAACACCTATCTTTGCGTTGAATCAAAAACTACTTTGTTTCGATGAGAACGTTGTTCCTGAATTTCCACGTCCTCCTATCCTATGGAGGGAGGATCTGACATGTAACGTCATTACCTACAATGAAAATGCTTTAACAGTAGTGTATATTTGGTGTGTAGAGTGTCGTCTGGTAACCAATCATCTTCTCAATCAATATTCGTGGTAATTCTGGATGTGTTCGGTAGTAAATGATCATTTCCAGAATGACAGATTTGATTGACATAGGTGAGAAATCAAACCAGTGAACACACAGCAACATCTTGAATCGTCATTCCACACCATGATAAGTCGTTTTTCCATCGAAAAAAAACAGCAGGAAGAGGACTTGAAAACGCATCAGTTGACAAGTACTTGTGGTCCCAGCAGGACTAATCATACGAATGTTTGTTCTGTTTACGAAATCATTATCACAAATTTAGCGTAATATTATCTATAAAATCGTATCTGAGCTGAAACATCGCTGGTATTATTGAAATGCTCACAATCCGGTCGTGTTATCAGTAGATTTTGAATGAAACCATCTAAACTGATATACTTTAGGGAGTGACGACTAGCGAGCATCATCAAATGTCATTTGAATTTTAATAAAGTGTAAAAAAAATAATCTATTGCTTATCTATCACCATTCATAGAAAGGAATCTGATCTTTATCGTATTCTTTCAGCGAGTCTGAATGGCAGAAGAGCTTTAAGTTGAACAGGTTGCTGAGGTCGGGGCGGGATCGAAT
>KN716179.1:113774-131885 GCA_000816705.1 Dictyocaulus viviparus
TTGTAATGATGGCAACACATCTTACAACCTCACTACAGATCAACGTGATATCGACACACCACAAAAAAGGAATATTTTGTATAAGTCGAATAATGTTTATTTTAGCCTAATCACTTATTTGCTTATAATTGAAATTGAATAGAATCGACTAGAATAAAATTCTTATATATCAGATATATTCAAGAACGACGTCATCTTTTTGATACTTCAATCGTTGAAAAACTTCTCAGTATTGTCGTCGAATTTTTCTCATATGACAACAGTATTAGATCATCATTGAAAATAAGCTAAAACTTAATTTGCATTGTAGTGCTGTGCCTAATAGATATGGAAGCTTCCTTATGAACAAGATTCCATTTATTATGCTGTTATGTCAGCATTGTTTTCTTGAATGAGACTGTTGTCATTTCAAACTCATCTTTGGCACCGCACCAATGAATAAATCTCACTATGGCTTTAGCCTAAACGACATCGAATTGCATTGCGATACATAAGCATTGGTGTAATCTGCCTCTTTGTTGAGATGTGCCACCTACTTTTGTCTTGATGCAATTGTGAAAGTGTTTGGATTGAAGTTGTCTCTATAAGGAGGTAAGAGGACCAGTCTATTGCGAAGTCAGTGATGATTACCGTCTCAGATACATTCTGGTACTATCCTACGGACCTGATGAATGGATGGCTTGGTAGGCAGTGCTGAATCTGCGCATATCAAGCCCGCGTGTCGCTGTGGAAAGCATTATGTTATTGAACTAACATATTTCTCACTTAAGTAGTTAACTAACATTAATCAAAAAATCAGAGAGCAGCACTTTTCTCACGAAAAAGCTCTTTGATCGGTTGATACCAGGAAAAGCATGGGAAAATCCCTACCACTAGCTACAACCAAACAATTATGAAACACAAAAATCCCTTTTCACGGCAAGCACTGTAATGTCGGCTATGCATTATTCGTTTAACGTTATTGCTTGTACAGCTTACTCAGGAACATCTATAATTACGCTGAATTGACCGCAAAACTCGGAACCTCAGGCGGGACTCAAGGCCGCATTTACAGGTATTCGGTCTGCAGAAATACCCACTTATAGATACAGAGTGATCGTGGAACAGGGGTCTTGGTAGTGTAGTGGATCAGCACAGCATACCGCACACCTGTGGGAGCGGGTTGAAGTCCCGCCTGAAGTTCCGAGTTTTGCGGCCAGCTCCGCGTAATTACACATATTATAATATCTTTGCGAATCATGATACATTTATCATAACTGTCAAATAAAAATATAAATTCAGAAACCTATCTTTGTTTCACCATAGGGAGACTGATTTATTATTACTCTCTGTATATAATTCGTGAAGTAACCATTCCTTTTTATGCTTGGTTTAAGGAGCAGAGTGACTTAGTGGTGGAGATGCCGCAGTGGCACACCGGCCGCCTCTCAGGCTTACCCAGCCCACCATCCCTCTTAGGTCGGCAAATTGAGAAAACTGGGTTAGATAACTAGCACTGGCTTGGTAAAGAGTGGTCAACTCAAGTCACTGTATAGACCAGGCACGCATCGAACCACCTCCACGATATCACGTTGAACACGATTGCGTTAGCACATCTCACCACAAGGGAGTGATCGTGCCCAAGATTATCTTATCTTATTATCTCATGCTTGATTTTAACATTATTTTTCCCATTATCAAACCAGTCTATTAAATACTAGCAGTACACGCCATACTGTCTAGATACTACTTTTCTACTCAACTTCTACCAAATATCGTATATTACATTCATTCAATTGTTCGTTATTATTTGTTATTACATTGATATTCAGTATGGCAAGGTTTAATAACTCAAATTTGGAGTAAATATTCAACTACAAGACGGACTATTGTGCTCTCTACCACAATCGTGAAATTCAAATTTTCTATAGAATCACGAGCTCCGCATGGCAGCACCTCTTCTACCTTCCGCAAAGAAGATTACTATTTAACAGAATCGTTTCAGTATTGGCAAAAGCGGCACAACCCAACCAACACTACAAAACAATCGCTGCAAACTAATCACCACTTTGAGGAGTAGTAGATGTCCGAGTTTAATATGAAGTGATTCGTTACAGAATTATAGGTTTAAATGTGCTTATGATAAAGATGCATATGATAAAAAAGCATAACGTATGATGAGGATGGAGTAATTCAGTTACAATTCGTTTAACATTAATCGTAACTCGTATTCTCGGAGTCTGATGGAAAAATGAGTCTTTTACGTCATTGATTCTTCATCTTCTGTAATAAGAGAGAAGCTCCCTAAATTCTATTAAGGTGATGAAGGTCATCGTGACTCATAGTAATTAGCAGAATTCTAGCCATTGATATAATCCATTGAAAAACTGAATTGCTATAATAATGAGACATTTCGAAGCATTGTTTTGAAAACAATTTCAAATCGACGACGTTTAATTAATTCTTGTTTGCTAATGATGTCATCTAGGCGAGGTGATAAAAACGTTCAATGAGTCACTGAAAACCTGAATTCTGTGAAGAAAAACGCAACAAAATCAAATCTTCTGGTGAGATTCTATTACTCACTATCTCATCATACAATTTAAAGGAATCCTTACTTAATTGGCTGACCTCTAAGCAATATGTCCTTTTTCTGCAAGGCTACATTGGTTCGTTCTTATATAACCTCCTAAAAAGTTCATATCAGGCGATGTATGCTTAATTCAGTCGTCTTAAGAAGAATTGAATGAATCACCACATGAACAGAGAATTTGCACCTAGTGGTATCCACCTACATTCATGCCTACTTCTGTTCAAAAATGGATTAGTGATCGATAGTTGAGTTGACGTCGTTCTATCGTCAGTAGTTCTTCATGCATGACACTCGAGCCTAAAGGGTCTGGCACATAGCAGAGCTCTTTTCTTTACCCAATTTTTGATAATATTATAGAGAATGGAAATTGGCCCAAGAATGTAGAAATAGTACTTTTTCAGGTTGTATACTAGTGCAACAAACTTTCCGTGACTGTTTCACCACTGCAAAATGAGGTTCAGGTTATGAAAAAAAGACTTCTGAGTTAATTTCTGAAGTGTAGATTCATAACTTCGTTATATTTGGTAGTCCGTTCGCAAAGCTTTTACTTTTTTTTTGATCCAGAAGTTTTCAGGGTGTTTTTTATATCCAGAGCTTGAATAATATCTCAAACAAATTACATCATATTGCTGGGCAGGGTAATAGTTAAATCGGTTATTGATGATGATGATGATGATTCTAAAAAACTTAAGGAATATTTCCTATCAATCAAAAAAGAGATCCAATTATTTGCTTCATTGTATGAATCATAATAAGCATAAAACAAAAGCATATCCTTATAGAATTATTTCGAGTATAGAGAGAATGGAAAATACTCCTCATCTTCTTTAACACTTTCCATTATTATTCGGCTCATAGTCTGAAGCCGACTTATGACTTCAAACTTTTCTTGACATCCTATGCTCTATTCAGTGACGTCTTCAGTCTGTGGTTATCCCTCAATATTTATCACTAACTCCATATTATTATATCCCACTGTAATTCGACGATGTTAGCGGCTGCCGTCAGGCCTACTAAGCCTGCCATCCCTTCAAGGTAGCTAAAGTATTAGGAGAAAAATGTGTGTAGTATAAACAGTAATGAATTGGTGGTGAGTGCTCAAATGAAGTCACTGTTAGACCAAGCTCTCACTCAATCACTTCCACAATATCACGTTGAACATAAACGCGTAGGGGTACCCCGCAACAAGGATTGGTCATAGACGAAGCTTATCTTCTTGTTATTATTTATTTTTCCTCTATGCTTATAACCATGTAAGATTCAATTATTAATGGATTCCAACAGAATCATTGCAACTTGTGAATGTATTAGTGCTTCTGACTGCCAATACGATGGGGTATAACCAGTAGTGTGGAGGCAATTCAAAGACTCCAATGATCGCGATATTTAAGCTGTTTCATTTAAATACTTTTAGACATTGTAGATTTTGAATGTTAGGTAAGTAGTGTACTCTTGCTAACGATATGAAGTTTTCTTGAACACATAGTTCGTTTTCATATAACGTAGAAAATTGATGATAAACAGAAGCATCTCAACTACACTTAGCTATAAACCGGAGCGATTCAGAATTTGAACTCGCTGTGCTATTGTAGGCGTCTGAGAAGCGAGATTGATGCTATTGTTCGAAGATGACGTTAAGAGTTAGTAAAAAATATAAATGAATTACTTTGTTGCAAATTTTGATCGCTGTCCAGATATCGAGGGGCGCATGCGGCAGAGGTCCTACACTGATATGCTGGCCCAAATCAGGTTCTCGCCCAAAACATACCAGGCCCGCAATCTATCTCGGTTCGGTTAATTGGAATTAGAGAAATCTGTGTAAGATAATCAGTACTGACTACGTAAAGAATAATCAACTCGAGCCATTGTACAGACCACGATCTCGCATTCAATCAGCTTCACGATATCACGTTGAAAATAAATCTGTAGAGGCATCCCGCAGCAGGAACTGATTAAAGCCAAAGCTCATCTCATCTTATCTTTACAACAGCTGAAAAATCGTAACGGTTACAATCTCAAATTTTCCATTAGATAAGCTTCTGCTTTTTCGTTGGCAATAAAATCCAAAAATGTGAGTAGTTCATTGATGTGAGTAAGAGAAAAAATAACATCGTCTGGAATAAATGACAGATACTAAACACAAGTACTGAATGTCGAGTTATGGTTATCACCATTCTAAAGCACTTGCATTCCGTTTAGTGTCCATATAAAATATTACTGGAAAAAATCCATTGGACTGAATGCTTCCTGGAGAAGAACGACCCGAGGAAGCATTCACAAAAGAAGCCATGAGTGAATATAAGATCGAATGTTCTGTGACGTGCATAAATTGCATAAATTAGATCGACCCTAATAACAGTAACGAATCGAGTTAATCTGTTAGCCAAACTGGTAAGCCAGCCGGTCCCGACCAACAGCTGTTGCATAAGTAAATTGCCGACATTTCTACCAAAGGACAATACTCAAATTAACGACATGTTGCAACGACTTATTGACGATATCCATTCTTCATCAGAAGCAAAATCTCATTTTAATTGGCAAAAGTGATAGAAGACGTCGTTCTGATAACTTGATAGCCATCATATTCTAATTAATCAATAGGCATGTTGTTCAATAAAGCCCAAGTGATCTAATTATGATGAGCAGACATTATACCTTCATGGTGAAATCAACAATGACAAGGCCTAAACTTCTCATCATATGGTTTTCACTTGGAGTGATTTAGTAATACACATGGATATAGTTGAAAGTTAGTGAGTTCGACCATATTTCTATGAGAAAACTATCCTGTTTTGTTTCATCGTGAAGAGAAAATAAAAGTAAGTGGAAAATTCCAACTATCATAGCGTGGACAATTTTATACCGATTAAAAAGCATCTCATTAGAATAACAATAGCTTTAACGGATAGAAATCAACGTGCCTATTCATGCATCGGTGGCTCTTAAGCATTCATTGAATGGCCATTTAATGTAGATGACCTCGAGATCCTTAGCCGCTAGGAACTCGCTAGGATCTAACGAGCACCAACACAACCACCACAGACAGCTACGCGTCTGACTAATCGCTTCACGCTGCGTCTCTCACCTGCCAATAGCCACTCTGCACAGTCTGCGCTCTGACTCCAGTGATTGCGGCCTGTGCGTTGTTGCCGTGTGTGGGGTGCGTTCGACTAAAAATACGTGTCCGTTTGGCGGTGGCCTAACGTTCGCCGCCACCGCCGCCGTCGTCGTCGTCGTTCTTTCTGATGACTCATGCCATCGTCGTTAGTTATTTTGCGCTCGATCGATAATCGTGTCAGTTTGATTATCTATCAAGGAAATATACCAGTCTATAAGCGTTCCAGAGGTTAATAAATTCATTCCAATTCACAATAAGAAAACCTTCCGATTTCGATCACGTCTTGTGAGCACTCCGTTTTTCTAACTCGCGTTATGAGTTACTAAATCGTGGCTAAATCATAGCCTAATCAAATCATCATGACTCAATCAATCAACAACACTTATAATACTAATCGAGCAAACTTGTTCATTCACACATAGGAGAGGTACTACATCGATCTCATACCTCAAAACTGCACAGTTCGTACCTGAAACGGGAACAATTTTTTCGTTTTGAAATTTTGATATTTTTGAAAATTTCAAATATCATATTATCCTAGTGGTTGCTAATTGATTATAATTTTCATATTTACAATTTTCTTTGTATGTTCATAGTTCCCTATATGTTTTTCATAATTAACGTGCCTATATTTTTATTTTTACTAAAATTATTTTTATAATTTAATTTGAATAAAACTCATATGATCTATTCATTTTAGTTATCGTCCTCTTTGAGTTAATTTTATTCAGTTGACGATATCAAACGATAACAGAGTAAACATCATTGCGTAAATAATATTATTTAAGCTTTTTTCTATGCGAAATACTATGATATTTTTAAACTATTATATTATAAACACGTTGATGTTTACTTCTTGTTGTTGTTGTTGTTGTTGTTGTTTTAATCATAAACGTAGCAAAGTCTTATTGTTGTTTGAGTTGTCGATCGTTTCATCGATTCAGTTTTTCATTTCTGATTCGAACGATTTCAAGTGATCAGCTTAATGTAATTGTTGTTTTTCTTGTTGTATTTGTTATTGTTTGTTGTTTTTCTTGTTGTCTTTGTTATTGTTTGTTGTGTTTGTTGTTATGTGATTCTGTTGTTGTAAAATAATGTTTAAATACTTTTTTGTTTCTTCTTCAAGAAAAACAAAATCACTCGTTTTAATTTAGTACTATTTGTTACAATGAGGTTTTTGTAAATAATTTTAATTGAAAAATAACTGTTATTGTAATGATAAAATTGACGATATTTATTTACATAAATCCATAAATAAACAAATTTTGTCAGTACATTTTTTTGTCCTCTATTTTTAAATGGACCTCATCTCATGTCTGATCCTTTCGACTGTTTCGTTGTCGTTCTGGTGACAAACTGATTGCTTGTTGTTCATCTACATCACTTTTCGTTGTGCTGTTTGTATTTGTTGTTTTTTTGCAAAATATTTGTTTATGGAAAACGTAGAGAGAATCGGAAATTTGTTTTCTTATCAACATCGTGTTGTTTTTTTTTATTTCTAGGATTTCTTCTTAAATCGATATTTTGCGTTTCGGTTTGAAATGGATTTTCCTCATATCGATTTTCTTACGTTATATGAGTAATTGTTAACAGCTTAACCCTTAACAATAACTCATAACTGAACTTCTATAGGGATTCTTATTGTCTTTTCAGAGCTTTATGGATTTGCTGAGTTGGTGAATAATTTGTTTTTCATTTTAGAAAAAAAATAATAAATAATAAAAATGATTACTTATTGTCATATAAAAATTCATAACAAAATCAATTGAAATGCTTCGTATAAAATAGAAACAATTTCAGCTTCTAATTATGAAAATTTCAAATTTTATTCAAATTCACAACATAAGTGATCTGAAAATTCCGATAAAATCAATATCGACATTTTACTCGTTTCTTTTTTTTCACCATACGATCTACGTCGAATTCATTTTTGTGTTCAGTTTTTCTATTAATTTCCTCACTGCAATGAGGAAATTTCTTCGCTTTTTTCTCTCGCTTTCTCATCGAACTTCTCTTCATTTCATTTTTTCCTCTCTCTCTCTCTCTCTCTCTCTCTTTTTTTCCTTCCAGCGTTTATTTCTATTGAGCGCTATCGTTCGACGTCATCTTCTACTAAACGATCGTTATGATGCATTTCTTAGACGGCTTCTATCATTCTCCATAGACATTTTTTTAAATAGCGAAAAAAAAATAATTAAAGCTTATAATTTTTTTCATACAATTATGTTATTTTATTGTTCTCCCGAAAAAAAAATAGACTAATTCATGTTTTAAAACTGAACACTTTCGTTTTCTTTTTGCGACCTACTCAAAATGATCTTTGATCGTGTCTTGATCTACCGTGCCATTACTGTAGCATCACTGTGACCACAACTAATCAACTCCATTCATTTTACTTTAACATTTATATTTTATTTTTACATTTTTTCAAGAATATATTATAATTATTCCATTTTATATAGAGCTTTGGCGTAGATCAATTCCTTGTAGATCATTATTACTTTATCTGTTGTTTTTTTTCGATAATAGTGCTAAAATTTTCGTGTTTGAGGTAAACCTCGTAAATTATGAGTTCTTCAATCTAGTAACATTTTAAAAAACTATTTTAAATAGTGTTTTTTTCTGTATCTATTGATTATTTGAATGCTTCATCATCATATTTACATTGGCTTCAGTTTTTTAAGGTTACATTAAGGTTTTTTACTCTCTGAGGAACGTAACAGTACGTTTCCCTCCTACACCGAGACTTATTTCCTCTTCAAAATAATCTTATAAGATTTTACATTGCAAATTGAATATAAATTATGAGATTTTGTTTGTAAACAACAGCTTAATGTCATCTCAATAGGAAATATATTTAAATATAATCGATAAAAATAAATCTGGAACATTAGACCGAATTACAGTGGGATGTGAGTTCGAGTGGCCGTTTAATGTTTTGAGTTTCGCGATTGACTCAAATTTCTGAGTTATCGAATAAGATCGTTATGGTCTACCGTAATCTACGGAAGACAACAATATCACAACTGTGAACAGACCTGAAACACTTGGAAACGCTGCAGCAGAACTTTGATGGTTTGTTTGAATTGGTTCTGCACTAAATGTCATTCCATTCATTTCTGATTAGACGTGCAAAGAAATATTTTGACAAGTTGAATTACAAATGAAACGATGTACTATTCGTTTAGTACAATGCTTTCAGTGTGTTCCACGTTTTTAATTAAGCCTCATCTTAAAATACGAGGAAAAAATCAATAGGAGAATATTGATTTTATTGAGCTTTTCCGTTGATAAATCGATGACGAATTATTGCATGTATTGGTCGTATTCACATAATGAAATAGTCTTATTGTTTCCTCATCGAGTGCTACAACACGGCTTGCAACAGATGGTGCAGCTCGTCATCATTTCGAATCGAAAGCTCAAGAAATATCATCTCCGTAATTTATCATTTATGTGCCGCAAAAATTTCCCTCAGCTAACTCAGTCGTGATTTTTTTGCCTTCGAAATGGTATGGGCATTTTTTGTTTGTTTGCAAAAGAAAAAAAAAACAATTTAGATGTAACCAATTGACTTACAAAAATAAAACAACAAATTAGCGTTTTTGTAACGAAGATACATCAAATTTTTGTGATGTGAGTGATACTGTAGTGACTTTTTTTTTCTCCAAGTTATTTGATCTACAAGTAATTAGTACTAAATAATTTTCATAAATAACTAATTAATGTAGTACAATATTGTTTATACTACAACGTTCATTGTGTTATAATTGGATGACCGATAGATTTTCGTTATACCTCCATACCTCTTGTAACTCGAAAATCGATTTTTATAGTCCTAGCGATATTATCAGTCTTTGAGTTTCAACATAGTTAGTTTTACCTAAAAAGGAGTTCACTATGAGGATTGCTATCTTTAAAATACATTGATTCATCGAATGATTGTTGCAAAAACAATGAAAAAAGTGCTAAATTGTACGATAGAAAAACGATTTAGACGGTAAATGTGCAATTACGGAATGAACTATAAAACGTGATTTTGTTTTCCTCATTATGATACCTCACTTTTGATAAAAATACTCTTTTATTGATCGATACGTCACGTTTATTTTTATGATAATCTCAAAACCATCCGCTTAATGACGAACGTTGTTATTCTCATTTTTTTTTCTTTCTATTTTGTCTCCCTCACACGGATCTAACGAAAGCTTAGAAAATATTTTTCTGCTCGGTGGTTTTTTTTTCTGTTCAAAGATCAAAAACGTTGATTAAAATTGCTCAATGATCAATTTTTAGTGTCAATCGATTGACGTGTTGCCCTGTTTTACCCTCTTTTTTCTCTGGACGAGTTTATTACTAAGCGAGCTTTAGATAGAATTATAATTATATGGGACCATAAATCTACTTAATTGTGAGGAGAAAGGGAGTACGTGATTCTCACTCATTTCATTGAGTTTAAAATGATCCAGAATATTTTACAACTCTTTTGAAAAGTCTGTTTTTTTTTCTCTCGCAACATTACTTTGATAATGAGGTATTGTATGAGGCTCGTTTTTGTAGCCATTTTCCTTATTTTCTATCAACTATGATAGGTTATAATGGTTTCGTTTTGTTATATCCCTCATGTTGTTGAGTTGATACTCAGTAACACAGATGGAAAAGCTTTGGTTTTGTTTTCAAATTCATTTTCATATTGAGTAAATATGAATATGTAAATAATGATCAGTATATTTACTGTGTTATACAAAATGATTATACAGTTGTTATTGTCCTCATCTGTAACTCAGCATCATAGAGGATAATTTTTTTTTAGTTGAATACAAATTTTAAGATGAAATTATGCACATATAAATAAATACATCTACGATCGGTGTCTGAAGGCAAATACGGTAGTAGTTGATTGTCGTCGATATTTTTTCAAATTCACTTCGATCGATAATTAAAAATACACCGAGTTATTGATCTATTTATTCTGCTCAAATATAAATAGTATAAATGAGCATTATCGATCGGATGGTAGAATATACAAATTGGTAGAATATACAAAATGGTAGAATATACAAATTATATTGAATAATAATAATAATGATAATAATAATAATAATAATAATGACGTCATTGAGAAGTATTTCTAGTCGTCAGGATATTCTAATTGACGTTCATATGCTTTCCAGTTTATCTATTTCGATAAAATTTCACTTGACGATATTGATGAATGAGGGATGATGAGTTCTTCATTATTACTGATATTTCTGAGAAAAGGAAGCGATAAATTTCTAAATGGTGCTCTATTTCTTTGTGTTGTAACAGACGAAGGATTTTTTTTTTTGCTTTTTGTTTTTTGTTTTGTTTTTTTCATAAACAAGAATCACCTATCAAATGCAATATTTTTCGAACAAATCAATAAGCTATTGAGTCACTTGTACCCGTTAAATTTATGGTACCTCCTATTTCTTCAATTGAAAAATTCTCGTTTTTTTTTCCTATCATCATTCACAAACATTTCATTCTATTTCTTGTAAAAACCCTACTTCTTAGTGATTTTTCAGCTTTTCCAACGTATTACCTTACTTCTAGATTATTCGGTTGAAGGAATTGTGAGGTCGTGCAAGAGGAATAAGCTAGGCTGCATAGCAGCAGCTGCCTTGCGTTGGCGTTATCATCTAGTGTAAAGCGATGAGCGAGTTATTTTCTTCTGTCCTCATCGTGTTCTACGCCTTAAATATTTATGATTTGTGCAATTATTTATCACCTGTATTCTTTGACTTGATTTCAGCTTCATGAAACCTCATTCTCGAAAGTGCAGTAAATTTTCACTTTGTATGTGTTCCAGGGTTTCTTTTTTTTTGACAGAATTAAATAGATGAAAACTCCATGGCTGTTGTTTCTTTTTTGTAAACACCCTCATCACCCTCACAGTCATCGAATCAGTGTTTTATCAGTTTGGTATTATTTTGACGTATTACGATTAGCATTCGATTCTGACAACGTGAAAAGAAACAGCGAGAACGAAATCAACATCGATTCAAACTTCGATGAAATTATCTGTTTCAATAAATATATTTAGTTTACAAACATCTTATCACAAGTTTTGAAAGCTTTAATTGCCTCAACACTTTTTTTTTCATTAATACACAGCAACGATAAAAGACGATACTGTGACAGCGGTTAGATATCATTAAGCCTTAGTTTGTGTAAATCTCTTTTTCATCACCTAATGGCGTCTGTGTTGGGAATGAGGAGTCCAGAATACTTCCAAGCAGTTGTTCTATCGAAGTATTTCAACTTCAGTTATTTAAAATTGTGTGTATATACTTGAATTTTTTCTTTGAAAAGCTAAGAAAGAATCTCTCCCTTAGTTCTTTTCGAACTCATTGTTTGCCATAAGATTTTGTTCTTGTTGTAATTGAACTCGTAGATCCCTCGATATTTCGTAAAAATAATCTATGCAAATATAAAAGATGTTTGCTTTCATAATTTAAATGCTCAGAATACCGATCGACCGACCCTCAATTGTCTAACTCAATAGGGATGTTTTGACTGGAATTTCGTATATGAAGAGCATTTCGATGTTGAAATGGCATTTGAAATGAAATTTTGAAATCATTTTTAATATTCATCAATATTTATTGCATGAAACTCAACACGTTCAGCTGAGTAGTTCGGTAACTCATTGAATACATTTTCTTTATCATTTCACTCATATGCGCCATACAAAGTCAGGAGTTATATTTTTCGAAGTGAAACTCATTCCAGTATCTGCTTGTTTTGTTTTGACGTAAAACCTCACATGTGAATCACCCTATGTGGAACTTTTTTTTCATCATTTTAGGCTCTACGAAGATCACATAGGATTTTCTCTATGGAACGACTAGCTGCTTGTATGGGATTTTTTGTGACTAACATCTCTTAAGAGAAGAGACTTTCCCTGAAGCAGTTCGAATAGAAAATGAACAACGTTGAGTTCTCTTTCTAACGAACGAAAAGAAAAAAAAGGGAAAAGAGTTTCTTCTAGGAACTTTTTGTATGCGAGAGCTTCTAAATTATTACAATTTACTGAGAAAGCTGTTGTTAAATTACTGCTTTGTCATGAAGTCTTGACAGCGCCGTTTTTGTAGTGGTACATCAATTAGATGACATAAAACTATTTCAACTTCTATAATTAACGTATATTCGAAATGATTCTCTAAAAGAGATGCTGTTCAGTTTTTCTTCTATGATAAATCGATACACATTCCCTCACTCAGAAGCTATACGTAATCCGAGGGATCGTTCTCTGCCTCCCACACAAAATCGCAATCCCATTTGTCAAACCTGGCCGGACGTCTAACAAACAAATCCAGAACTTGCTCAGCTCTTCTGTTAACTCCATCACTCTCGATATTGTGTTAATCCAAAGTGCTTAAATCTTTCTCACAATGATAGGGATACGTTTATTCACATAATTAAGAAAAATTCCTCTACTTGTGAAGCTGACATATCCTCTATGTTTTCTATTCAGTTGATAAGCAGCTCAAAGAATTCAAGACGGTTTTCCTCATTTAATGCTCTTCTAATTTCATACGTGGGTAACTTTAGCTGAAGTCATAGGCGTTTTTTTTTCAATCCAACTCAATCGATCTTTGATCAAATTTGAATATCGAAACAATCAAATGCGATTTCATTAGAACCGCATCGTTTATTTGAATAAATAAAGCAATTTTTTTTCTCAAAAATAATCGTAGCTTGAAGATTTTTAAATATTATCACTACATCAAATTATAATCATAATGTGTTTGGACATCGATACTTAGAGCTTTTAGTTGTTGTTTATTTTTTCCTCTTCTAAGAATTGTATTGAAATATTGAGGACGGTCTTAATAACCTCACTCAAGATATCATTTTATCGTTCTACTGAAAATCACCAACAGTTGAATGATTTATTGGAATCATTCCCTTGATGAAAAGAGAAAATGTTTAAATAGAGCACAATAAAATGTTTTATTCACTAGAACTCCGATACGATGTGCTTCATCGATATTCGTATACGAATGCCAAGTGTTGTCAGTGTAAAATGATGGACCATCTCATCAGCACTCAGTTGAATTTTTCATACTCAGTCCTCGATGCCCTCCGATTATGATCTTCAACGATTTCACTTAAACCCATATGAATTACCGTAACGAGTCGTACAACTCTACAGAATTTGATCGTGATCGATTTCTCTTTCTCGTCTATTCATATTCACTTTATTGAAAAGTTTTAATTAACACCACCATTACCCACCAATAAGCCACCATTAAAACGTTCATAGTATTTTCAAATTTAATAAAATATTTTTTTCATTATTTTCTCATCTTTACACACGTGCACCAATTGGATTTCTATATGTCAATCTGAATCGGCTACAATGATTTTGGAATTTGCGTACATTTTTAGTAAAGCATCATTGAAACTTTTCATAACATCGACACCAATAAATGAGCTATCGATTTATTAAGATCAAAGATCTAATAAGTTCTAAACTCGATCGTACCTATAAATAGTTCCCAGTACCATGCTATTTCCGTGAGCACTTGGATCCGTCCATCTTCAATTCGTAGATGATCAGCGTTTTAAGTTTTGTTTTCCTACACGTTTTTTTTTTCCCTCAAATAAAAATAAGTTTTCCAATTGATTTGGCTTATTCATTGAAGAGGAAAATAAATTAAATTGAGTTTCAAAATCAAAAGTACGTTCAAATGATATCCAAACATAAGCTGTTAGTTATTTCAGGTGCATTTCTTCATTGAACGTCTTATCAAAATTTGCCTCACTCTTACTTGTCTGAATATACTTCAGTACTGAACAGCAAACAAATTAGATTGGTTTTTGTAGAATTCACAACGATCTAGTGATTTTTGATGTAGTGTATTAGAATATTTAATCACGTTACAACGATACAGTGCTTAGATTACTCACGAGTTACACTTTGAGGGTGACTAGAGTTCTCAGTTTTTTGAGATCTTACATATAGCGCTGTCCCTTTATCAGCTTTTCATCAGATTCTTCGAATTCTGTCATCTTTTTGAGCTCTGTTCTTACTTGAAGCATTTTCGATGTTGTTTGTTTTCTTTTATTGTTCTTCTTTGTTGTGTGTATGATTGAAAGGAATTTCTTAGTATTACCGTGACTATTTGCTACCTATTGATGGTCTTTCATTACACTAACAATAACATACGGATTAGTCATTATTTATGTCTGATTTTCTTCAAGTCGTGATGATGATGATCATATCGTCTATTACAACTGATTTCGTTGATTTACCGTAATCCACACGTAAACGTTACAGCACCCTCATCGCAACCGCTTCTTCGTGTGCCGTCACGATGGGTGTGATCACGTTGAACGTGGTCTCCACAGAGAAAGGCACAAAGAAGACAATGCAGTTTGATCCATCCACGTTGGTGTTTGACGTATGTAAAGTGATTCGCGAGAAATTACACATGAATGTTGATCGTAAGTACTTCGTCTGACTATTCAACTTAAATAGTTAAGTGATTGCTTCTCCATTTGAACAAATTTTGACAACATCGTCTCATCTGATGCGATAATGTTCTTCTCGAAGAACGTTCTTCGTTCAAAACAACCGATAGATTTGTGATGTATTTTGTCGAACACAAATTCAATTGAAATTCAAAACAGAAAATCTTTGGCTTTTGGTTCAAAGTATAGTCTTTTTATGGTTACATTTTTCATTTAAAATCATATGATGGCAATAATTATATAGAATTTTATTAATATTTTATTTCAATTTGAATACATTTAAATGATAGAGGTAGAATTATTATTGTTGTTAGAATTACAATGAAAGCGTAGAAAAAATGTTTTCATAAATTTCACATCAACGTATTGCTCTCCTTCTCCTCCAACAATACGAAGATGTGATAAAATTTGATGGCTTGGAAATGAACATTTAGCGCTACGAATTTTTTTCGTATGATTCCAAACTCTTACATTCCCTCATTTCCTCAAATTTGATAAGTCACATGAAAAACGATACGTCGAGGCCCTTTGTTGATCAAAAATCTTCGAGTATAATTTAGTATCTGCTTATAATTTTCTTTCCTGTTTTCTCTTGTGCTCTACAGGAAACGTTTTGTTCTAACGAGTAGTTGTTAGAAAAAACGTGTAGATTCGGAACAGTGATTACAAGTTCCTCGATATTGGTGAGGTATAAGATCTCTACTAGAGCAATGCGTTGTGTTATGAGCTACAGTTCTGTTTCGTTGGATCGTGCCTTCCAAACTAACTGAGCCTTCTACTTCTCGAGTTCGAGCGATCGATAGACGTTGATCACCTCCAGCTATCAGATTACTCCCTTCAGAAATCACGACTGTGGATGAATTCTATGCGTGTGCAAGTGAAACTAACGAACGCTAAAGTTTATAACTTTCATAACACTTTAGACAAAATGGGAGTTTAACGAGTAGAAAAAAGTTGTCTAAGTGGTTTTTTTCTTCCATAAAAATGCTTATAAGTATATTTAGAAATTACAACAATTAAAAAAGTGTAAATATTGTATCTACTGGAGCAAATTTTATTATTTTTGATAAAGTAAACAATTCAACTATTTACATGAATACGGCAGGTAAACAATCATCGTTCTGTGGTAAATTAGTTTTTTGAGAATCTAATTTTTATTATATCAACATCACTCAATTAATGTTGAGGACAGTAGTTGTGTTTGAAAAAAGACTTAATGAAATCGATTTTTTTCTTCTGAGTGACAGCAACGACGAACGAGTCTACTCGTTGTTTTTGATCTCATTTTCTTTCTTTCTTTCTTCTTCGTCTTATTCTTTTGAATAAAATACAATGTAATTGGTTTTTGAATGTTAGCGATTTTATACGATGCTCAATGATACCAATCGTTCATTCAACATCGCACTGGATTTGAAAATCCCACAGGAGTGATGGCGTTTCTGAATAGCCGTCACTCTTTGTGTAATCGTTTGAATTCCCTTGTGGCAGCTTGTTGGATGCTCCTTCACTTCGCAAGCGGTGATTGAGTGGCTCGCTAGCCTTCAAATGGACTTATGTGAATTTCAATTTGGATACGTTTTGGTCGGTATGCATGATTTTCTATGAGATAATATTGTGAAAATCTCATAGATCGTACAAAAATACAATGAGGAATGAGGTTCCTCCAGAATAATGAGAACGGTTCTCTGGATTATTTTCAGTTATAAGTCTATCACACATTTTTTTGAATGAATGACATAACGAATACTGTAAAGGAGATTATTATTAAATGAGGAATAATATGACGACAAGTATTGATTTTTCTTATCAGTGAAAACGTAAATTTTCCAATGTTAATTTAGACAATGCAAGACAATTTCAAATGATAATTTTCTTTTTGGTTACGATATCGTCTGATTTGATGCCTCAGGTGTTTTCTTCTTAAGGGGGTAACGTTTTGAATAAGAAGAGATCAGTGCTATCGAACGATCTGTTGAATGATAGAATATGTCAGTACTAGTAATCATGACGATGACGATAAAAATTTTAGTTGAACGATAAGCCAAAAAAAAAATACTTACAGTCGTATCAGATATAACAATGAAATAAGCAGATGTCATATGACGAAATAAAAGTTACAGTACCCATAAGTATGCTGAGTGTACAGTAATTACAGTAATGAGTTACAGTAATTCTACAGTAATAGTGATACAATGGTATTTGAATTCAAACTATTCGCATGTGGTTAAAATTTATATACTTTTTATTCAACAAATATTTCTCGGCAAACGAATAGTAGAGATGAGCTTTATGAAATCACTATTCAATGATGAGAGTAGGAGAATTAATTTATAATGTCAAAGCAATTTAAAAGGCCCTTAGGCTTAATGTATACAATATCATTACGAGTGATTAACTCTGAGGAATATATTACTCTATTCCTCCTAGTAAACTCATATCAAGTCGTCGCAATTTCGTGGTCCCTGAAATGTCGTTGGTCAAAGATTCACATTTACGAATTTCGGAGGTGGCTGGTGAATCGATCTCGTCTATGGGGAGGAGGCTTAAGGGAAAAGTGGAGCTTTAGCTTAGATTGAGTGTGCGCCGTCACATTGAAGTGTCGTGATTGATATGACAACGTTTTAGCGTTGATGATTTAAATGTTAGATTATAATTGATATGAGTGCAATTGTAAAATTCAACTCGACATTTCTTAGAGGGAAAAAAAAACCTGCTTTTTTTTCTTTTTAGAAACTTTTATTAAATGAAATAACGAAACAATCAATTTTTCTTTTCTTAGAAACCTATCAATCTAAATACTAATTGCCGTCTGATATGATATGAAATCTCATGGAATTAACGAAATTACAGTGTATTTTTTCTTGAAAGTAACTTTTACGATATGACGCTAATGGAACGGCATGGTTTCTGAATTTCG
>KN716179.1:131985-157151 GCA_000816705.1 Dictyocaulus viviparus
AGCGTTGATGATTTAAATGTTAGATTATAATTGATATGAGTGCAATTGTAAAATTCAACTCGACATTTCTTAGAGGGAAAAAAAAACCTGCTTTTTTTTCTTTTTAGAAACTTTTATCAAATGAAATAACGATACAATCAATTTTTCTTTTCTTAGAAATCTATCGATCTAAATACTAATTGCTGTCTGATATGATATGAAATCTCATGGAATTAACGAAATCACAGTGTATTTTTTCTTGAAAGTAACTTTTACGATATGACGCTAATGAAACGGCATGGTTTCTGAATTTCGTGAAGCTGATGGAATTCGAAAACGCCTCTGGTGGAGTAAAAATATGAGTGCAACATAGAATTGAATGGATCTGAGTGCTGAACTATAGAAATGAACTCATCAAATCCACAGTCGAACAGAGAGTTCTGCCCATTTCTAAAATAAAACAAAATACAAATTTTCCTCACCATCAATAGACTTTATTTAATAATATAATTGGCATTATTATTAATGAATATTTGATAGCGTGATGGCAATCTGTATATCTCTTCTAAGAAAGATATTATGTGTTCTTTAAAAGCTTTCAATTTATTGGTCGTTGAATGTCATACCATATACGCAACACTTTATTATGAGTCAAATTTGGCGTAGAGGTAGAAGTGTTAGGTATTCCGCTATCACAATATCCCCTTCACCTTACAGTGTTTTTGTGGGTGATCACGTTTCCATCAACATTTCTCATCCGGTTCAAAGAAGACTTGATTTCATTACGAGCAAACAAAAATTTGCATATGACAACTTTATTATCGAAATTCTTCTGAATGAATTCATGACGCATCTATCTTGAGTATTTCCACCCGAATCCTATCCTCCGAATATGGTCCGTAATGGTTTGCTGAGGTATGAAGTGCTGTAGCGTTGATGTTCACTTCCATGTTTTCCTGTTGCTTGAGGAACTGATTCGATTCGGGCTTGTGTGCAGAAGTTTTTGATCGTCTGTCGATGAGATTAGCCGTTGATTTCAAGTATTGAAAGTCGTCTAAGATGATGAAGTCGTCGACGGCTTATGGCAAAGGTATTTATTATGAATGAAAATGGTACGATTTCATTCTGAGCGTTGATTTCATACGACATCTAGCTACAGATCAAGTATGATTTTCTCTAGAAAACTCTTAAGAATTTCTTTCTTCTACGAGAATCAAAAGATTCAAATTGTAAACAGTAAGCCTTTAACAGTACGTCCTTTCAATCACTGCCTTCATATTTACGAATATGAAAAAAAAAAACGTATAAATGAAACAAATTTATGTGGTTCATCCATCAGATGTCTGAATAGACATTTAATGTTTTATTAAAATGATCCTAAATTAATTCTTCTTTGTTCGACCTTTGACCCGAACTTTCTAGAAGAACATCGAACTTCATGTAAACATGATTTACTACATTACGACATTTGTGATTTACAGTAATTCATACGATAATTAAACATTTTTATTGAAATATTTTACTAATAAGATCGAAAAATTTCCACTGAAAGTGATCTAAGACTTTTCATTTTTGCTCATAATCTTTGTTTTAGTGTATTTTTCATTGTTTTTTTTTTCTCTATTTTTTAAATGATTAATATAGTAATAATGTTTTGTAATATCCTGAAAGCAGCGGAACGTTTTGGTGGATTTCTATCCTAATCAATACATAATCTTTTTCCTTACTTTTTTTTTGTACTACCAAAAAAAAACAATCTAAACAACGACTACTACGACGGTGAAATCGTTTTCAGCGAAAGAATACGGGCTGATGAGAATCGTTGACGATCCAACGAAATGTGCATGGTTGGCAAACGGATATTCACTTGAGCATTACTTAATACGTCATCAGGTAAGAAATGAAGTTTTCGATGTCTGTGATTATCATGAGGTGAGACAATGAGTTACCATATCGTTCTTCACACACTAGTCTTATATGATGTGTCAGAAGTACTCACGAAGCTAGAACGTTGATGAACGGTTATAATAGAGGAATAGAGTATATGTAGTGAGTAGTTCGAATGAATTACCTCTTACCTCACAAACAAGTTAAATTTAAAATGTCAAGCAGTATAACTGCGATTGTTGTCAGGTCTATCTGAAATTAATCGCCTTGATTTTCATCACAGTTCTATAGAAATAATTGACGTTTTAACTCTACGAAAGCGTGTAACTTCAGTAATACTAAAAAACACTAGTCAATGAATCATCAGAAGACGTGAATTTAATAGCATGAAAACGCGGGGTGTGACAGGTATCTACTTGTTCTCGTCTGAAGTCAAATGTGCAGTTGTGCTTCTTCATATGGCTAGTAGCTGCTCGATTTCAGGACACAGTTGAATATCGACGTAAAATCCGTTTGCTGAAAGTTCGAATGCTGGACGGTTCGGTGAAGACGATTCCAATCGACGAAAGTCATCCAGTTGGACAGCTAATGGTCGGAGTATGCACAAAAATTGGCATTTCCAACTACGAGGAATACAGCTTGGTACTTGGAATCATTCTTTTCTGTGATTTATTTCAATATCGATTTGTAAACCTCTTTCTTTCTTTTTGGTACTCACGAGTATCAGCAGGAGCTCTTACGCGATTGTATTTCAATTAGAAATTGATTTATTAAATTCCCGCTTCAATGCTATATTAGAAGTCGTAAGTCAAGTTCTAATTGAGTCATCTTCTTCCAGGATATTGCCGTATGCGTAAGGTTATTTGATTATTTTTAGGACTAGTTTTTTTTTAATATTATAGTTCGACGTTGTTCTCGAGAAGTAAGCTCATCTCATAGCTATATTGTTTACGTTTAAATTCCATTCATTGAGTCAGAGTGTCAAACATCATGATGTATTTTAATAATTTCTAGAAGAGGATTGTTGCAGGTTCGTGAGACGGAATCCGATGGACGTGGATCACTAGTGAATCTGAAAGACGAACGTACACGTACAATTGACGGCGAACAACGGAAAGGAATGATGGGAACGTTAGGCAGGAAAAAAGAACAAAAATTGGAGCAGTTGCGGTTAGTAATGAACTCCACCCTACTGCATTAGAAGAACGTTGTAACAGAAGAAGGGTTTCGCATTGATACTGGCCGTTTTGAAAAATCAAGAAAGTGTGGGAAAATTGTACAGCTATTCATGTGTGTTGCAGGGTTTCTTCGGAACATATTTATTCAAATTTTGTTCATTTATTGAAATCAGTGAAGCACAGAACAAGAAAAAAAAGTAGAACCTAAGTTAAAACTATGGAAATTGTAGTAGAATAATCGAAAATCCTTCCCCGATTTCCATAACGACTAGAGGAAACTGTATACATTGCAGAGGGATTATCAGCAATGGAACATGGTACGTTAAAGTGGTGTGTATCCACTTGAAATCGATTAAGTTCAGAAAAGAATAAAACGAACGAGAGAGGGACGAAAGAGTTCGTCTGAAGCAAAACTCTAAATTGTTTTCTAAAAACAATGCCTCTGTGATAGAAGTGCTTCAAAATATACACACTAGTTATGAATGTAGTTCTATGAATTCGTGGAGTTCAATTGAGGAACTCTTACATCCCTCTCATCTTTACATATTTTCAAATCTCACCGTATTTATTTTCTCGCAATAACGATATTCCCAATGTGATATTATGAATGATAACTGTGGAACTCAAATATGTTATGTTTGACGTCATATAGCAAAAGTGAGGCAAATAGATATGCCACTAACGAGTTTGAAAGATACTGTTAATCGCCAATCTATCGCTTCTAGTGCTCCCCGCCTATTTGTAACGGTTTGCTTCGATTTTTGCATGGTGTGACGTAAACAAAAACATTTATGTTCAGCTTAGGTTAACTACCGTCTATGCATTATTTATAAGTTTTGATCTAATAAAGTAGTACTGTAGTGTGTTTACATAGCATTTAATAAATATTGAGGTAGCTGTGTTGGTCCTCTCTTCCATTAACAGTAGATGTATTCTTGATGTTAACGTCATTCTGAAATCTCAATTCATTCATTAAACTTTAGTTGAATATTTTCGAAAATCTTTAAACGGCTTGCCAATACTTTTTGTGTGCATTTTTTTTTCTTTCTCTAATAGTAAAAAATTTTTGTATGAATGTTGTAAGCTGTTCAAAGAATTATCAGTATGTAGTTTCTCGTTGTTTATTTTAGGCAAAAACTACATACTGATGAGGAATTGGCTTGGGTAGATCACAGCAAGACTCTAAGAGAACAAGGAATTGGTGAGGACGAAACGCTTCTTCTACGACGAAAATACTTTTTCAGGTTAAGCTCTCTTATTGATTATTGTAGATTTTATGAACTTCAAAAAAGAACCGATTTATTCAACTTTTTCTTTTCTCTTAGGTGCAATGGTGTAGAAAATTTAAAGGATTAAGGATTTTAAGGCTAAGTATTAAGAAGGATTCTTAACGATTAAGCATATTCTATGGTTATAAATTTTATTTATGAAAAAAAGTAGATTATTGCCAAAGATATAATCGGATATATTATCTATTTATCCAGTACATTATTATTATTCGGTATGATTTTTAGTGTTATTTGATAAACACCTCCTCAATAGTTATTGTAGTTTTCAAATATTGGCCACTGATGTGATCTGAAATTGAGACTGTAATGCAGTAGAGTTCCAGACTAACTCTCCTCTGAACCTCGCAGAATATTTCGTTCCCTCCTAACAAAATGCGCATTGAAAATGAGCGTTTCTTTTTTTCTCTTTTCCGCTTTAAATACAAAGCTGTACTACACTATTCAGCCATATGTGGTTTTTTTTCACTCAATTTATTAACTTATTTAAAATTGATGGTTAAATATTCCCTCCACCCTCCTCCTCCCCCCCTTCTCTTTTTCCCTTCAATCTTCACTGTATTGTAAGAAATCTCAAGACAATACACGGTATACGTCTGGATTTCGCTCGATTTGGTTGAACGGAAACTTAAATAGAAGCCTTTTTTGATAAGATATAAGATACCCACTTACTATAAGTGAAGCATTTAGTGGTCGTAGAGCAAAGGCCCAGTAGTGGTGTACTGGAGTAGCGTGGCAGACCCGATATCTGTAAGTGTGGGTTCAACTCCCGCCTGAGGTTCCAGGTTTTGCGGCCACCTCAGCACAATTACATATAGTGTAGAAGCCTTTTCGCTCACAAATGATGTAATTAGAAAAATCAAAAAAAAACTAGGTTACATTACGAAAATTTTGCTCTGAGTGAGTTGATGTGGATGCATAAAGAACATTAATAGGAATATCTGTATGTGCTTGACAGTTGAAAATAGACGTCACACAAGTGTACTGCTAGCTGTTGGTCTTGTTGTTTTAAAACTGACAAATTCTCGCGTCAAACTCTTCACTCTTTCAAGTTTTCAATAAGAACAAACAAAAATTGATAGTGTTTGTTTTCGAAAAGAATTTGAAAAATGAAAAATTGACGAAGCTGAGCTGTCATTTTCCGTCTGTCCATCAAATTCCTTGAACACCCGTCAAACTTTATAGCTTCAGTTTTTTTTTTTGCTCTTCTTCGTTTCAGTAATCCGTTCAATGATTATAAGTATTTTTGTTCGTAAATCGATATCTTTAAGATCAAAGAGCATACGAAATACGAATCGTTCAAGTTGTTTTTTTGTCCTCACTGGTGATTTGAAATGAATACATTCACAGTAAATTATGACCGTAGACGAACGCCATTATCACGTCTAACGGATGAACATCATCTAGAAAGCATCTAACATAGGCCGCATTAAGATTGCCGATAGCTATTTGCTGGATAGAAACCGTCTCTGCTTTCTTCGAGACGATTACGTTTTACTTGTAGCTGATATGAAATCGTTTGTTACAGTGATACGAATGTGGACAGCCGTGATCCTGTGCAGCTGAATTTGTTATATGTGCAGTGTCGTGACGGAGTGCTACGAGTATGTTCTTGTCATTTCATTATGTACATGATTTTCTTTAGATTTGTAATTAGTTGTAATTGTAATATGATTGTAATAATCATTTGCTGTTCGCTTCGCTTTTTTTCTCGTCTATCGAAAAACTCAGAAAAGAATCACGTATGCTTTGTAGAATGTGAGAAGTTAACATTTCTTCTGATTGTTGACGATTGTTAGACAGATCATAAACATTGTTGGCTGTAGGGTTAGTGAACAACGAAGCAAAAGAATTTCTGGAAAATTCCAACGATTTCAAAGTACATTAATAAGCTGCCAATAGAAAAGTAATAATAGAAAAGCATTTCACTGTCGACGATCAATACGTATTTCAGAGCTTACATCCAGTCACAAGAGAAATCGCTTGCGAATTGGGTGCATTGCAATGCCAAATCGAATACGGCGATTTTCCCGAGAACAAACCAAAATTTTACATAGAGTATGTTTGTTTTTTTTTCACCGAAACGTTTTTTGACTCATTTTCAATGAGTTTGTAATCTTTGGTGCCGACATTCAAATGACAAATCAACAAATTTTGTATATCATCGTATTCAACCTCACTTAACTAAGGAGTTATCGAAACATAAAGGTGTTATAGAGAATCAGTTCAGATAGTTTCTGGATGGCTACGTTTTGTTTTCCAATAACACTATTGTTTACTTGTTTGGTTAGCTGTTATCGATTAGTACAGCTGAGATATCAAATTGACAGTACTCAGCTATATATATGTATCGACCTCTGTTTTGTCCCTAAACTATTTTTGTGCACTATAAATAATATCGGGAAGATTTTACTTCATCGAGCTTTACAGAATCACCTAGCTTATATTTTGAAATCATATTTGCATATCGATTAAGCGCATGATCTACGTTAGATAATTTCATTATCAATTTGAAAATTCGATTTATAGACATTGTAGGCGTTTTCATTTAAACTATCCTTTTAAAAATAAATAACTGATAGCAATAATTTATCAACTCATTACAAATATCGCAATATTAAGTGCTGCTCATACAAATTATGAATGAGTTTCTAATTATCTATGAATTAATAAACAGTTCAAGTCTTCGTATTTACAAATAATAAAATAAAATTCTTCTGTTCAACTAAAAATACTTAGGGCAAGAGGGATTGCCGTAGGTCATCAATCGTTCAGTTCTTTGAAAGCACGTATAATCAAATCCGTACTCATTGAAAATTACTAGAAACTGACTTTCATTCAACTTTCCTTCCAATAACAATTTGCATATTTAAATTTTTATTCAGTTCACACGAGGTTTTCATAGTAGTCATTTCTCAGAAACGCTCACTTAAATCATAAATGAAGTCTTTCAAAACGTCATGTAAGCTCGATAAATAATGAGTTATGTACACTCGTAATCGGTTCATTTTCTGCTATTGATGATTATATAATGAGGTTTTATAGTTGAGTTAATATGAACTCTACCTCATTCAATGTGTTATGTTACTAATCTAACCGAAAAACGAAATAAGTTCTTCATAATGTAGCTTTTCGTTAGACGATGCGTTTGTGGATACGGCTGATGTTGTGGTTGAAAGACATTGTCGAACAGGATGCATCGTTATTGTGTAGTGAGGGATTTGTGTGAGTGAAACAAGGATTAAACTAACGAAGCAGTATTTCATATGATGAGAATGATTACAGAACGAACGTTTATAGATAAAAACGATAGGTAGATCTGAGAATCTGACAATGTTTTGCTCTACTGTCAACGATATAGTTAGTGATTGATGTTATTGTAGATGATATTCATGGATCACTATGAACATCAACATAGCTGTACCGATGGATAAACTATTAACCGTCTATTCGTTGACGTTACACTTGGTTCTTTCTATCTTAGTGGACGAAATCACGAAAGTTATCTGAAAATTAGTATAGATGTGGATTTGTGTGCATATGAGGAATAATCTCTTCGAATCCAGAAACCGATGTGTTATGAAGCGTCAAGAGTACATCCGGTACTCTCAACGCTCTCAAATTGCTCAATTATGCACATTTTAATACGAAACAATAGCTGAGTGCTTACGACCGAATATGACTGAAGTGATTCAAATGCAATATTTTCCTCCAAGCTAGTCATATCCACGAATACTTATAACTCAATCTCAACAAGAATTTCTATCGAAAATTTTATATCGATATGCAAATTTGTACCGATGAATAGATTCGTTTCGATCAATATGATTACAATCAACCAATTATCCTATATTATATATACTTATTACTTTTTAAAACATATTAAATATATGCGAAACTGAAAACGAAATTGTAGCGGTGACAAAGTTTTTCACGCTGTTTAAATTTCAATCTGATACGATGTTGTAGAGAATTTCATCACAGAGCTCAATCCTCAAAATCGAAAACTCTGCAGTTCTCATTCCTCAGTGAAACGAACTCAGAAGAACTCTTGTTGTACTCAAAAATGACGAGTAGTACAACGTTTTGACTTAAAAATTTTCCATCATCATCACGGTTGTTTTATGTTTTCTGTTGAGCGATTTCTTTACGATCCCGTACAAATCGAACGAACTAAAACGATTTCCCGACGATTTTTGTTCTTCTTCTCTCCAATAATGCATGATTTTTTAAATGTTTTTTCTTTTACTTCTTTTCTTTTTTTCTCCGAAAAAGTACATCCACTAGTAGAAATGATTGGGACGTGCCGAGCTAAGCTGTGCTTTAACGAGGGCATAGAATACTGTAGATTTTGTTAGAAATTTGATTAACTCTACTCAAATCGCTGAGGCAATTTGTTTTTTTCCTCACATTAACAGTGACGTCAAATTATGTGAGAATCTTTAATTTCATTCACTCAACGATGTTCTGTTTATGATTTCGTCGGTTTTTTTTTCATTGTTTGTTTGTTTGTTTGCTTAAATTATCATTTTTTCCTCAGAGGAAAGAAAAACAGTCACTTTTTTTTTTCCAGAGGACGTGATTTCTTACCGAAAGAATACGCGAAAAGCAAGGAAAATGAGAAGAAAATAGTTCTGGTGAAGTTGATTTATTAAATATACATTTTAATAAAATCTTGTTTGTTTACTAAACAAATATTTATCTTCACTTGCTTCATCGTTGCTTATCTTACTAGAGAACTTATCGCCTGAAGCTTTACCTCAATAGATCTGATTACTTTACGACCATTGAACTCTTACGTGTTATTTCATTCGTTTCTAATTTACTTTTTGTTTGTTTTTTCTAAGGTGTTTTATTTCTAAAATTACTTCCATGCTCGTTTATTATTATATTATTTTCAATATTCATTCTATTCTTATTTCTCTTTTTGTTACCCTCTTTAACTTTCCTCCCTGCGAAATTCTTAAGCAGATTCGATCGAAGTAAAATTATCGACTCGATCCTTTTTGTATTTTTTTCTTTGATCTACAATAAAAAACGATTTATTAATAAAAAAAAATATTACAGAATTACAAGCTGCTATCCGGTACATCGGATTTGGACGCAAAAAGTAAATACGTTCATTTGTGTCGCGGTCTTAAAACGTACGGTGTTACGTTTTTTTTAGTGAAAGGTTTGTTAACGTTGCGTGTTTACCTCTTTTTAACCTCATAACTCTAAAATACTCCTCATTTCGTCCTCTAATCATATACACATCTAAATATTAAATATAAAATATTTATGATTTACGTTGAATTCCATCAAGCTATAGTCCATCTACAACTGTCATCATTGTGCCTTCCACTTTTTCATAGAAACGATTGAAATGCGTGGATGTTAAACGAAAGAGATGGAGGGAGAGACAGAGAGAGATGGAGAGAGGAAGAGCGATGGACAACTGCCTCAGTTCGTACGGAGCTTTTGGCTGACATCAGCAATAGCTTTGGCCACAAATTTCGTCATTTACTCAACACAAACTAGATTTGGCGGGACTAGTGCGAGGTCTCTGATTAGCCTGCCAAATGCTGTGTGTGTGGTTCAGAATAGAAGGGGCGTGGTTGCGTCCGTTGTGTTCGCGCCTCACTGCTCGTCGACATCCGTCCGTCCGTCCGTTCGTCCTCTTCCAGCATTTCCATTGCACGGTCAGCATCTATTCAGGACGACTCCGTTTACAGCACACATCAACTATGTATTCATCATTTCCTTTCTTTTCATCGCCAATATCCCATATTCGCTCTGCATTCATCAGTTCCGGCTTTTATCCGGTCAATGAGCAAGTACGATGGCATACGTCGTTGCTACCTTTGTCCACTGCACATAATGTTGGTGTACTTCTTCGATAATGTTTATGGTAACCAACATGATGATAACGTCATTCTGGTAAGTAGTGTTGTTCAGCTATTCAGAATAAGCAGCAATCATTTGATAGACCTCAACTGCTAGACATGCTGATTACTTTATGATGGAAATGAGGCTTTGAGGAACTTTTCTTTTCTGTTCAGAATCATACTGTCTGTAATCAACTCAGAATGTAACAAATTTCCCTCTAACCTCTTTTTGATGCTATTTTCTCCTGGAAAAATTTCAACATCGCGTTCTATTCTTCTTTTTTTAATACTTAACAATTATTTTTCATTTTATCGATTATATTTATTAGCCGATTTTTTCATATTTCATATTTTTTTTCGTCATTACTTCATTCATTATTCAAATTATTGCTCTACAATGTTTATTACCGTATAACATTTTCCGGTTGCGTAAACTTTTAACTTTTTCACATGATTTTTATAAGTATTGATTTTTGACGCATTTTTCATAACGAGAACAAAACATAATTATTTTGTAGCCGTTATACATTTCAATAAGATAAATTATAAATTTTCTTATTGATTGAAAAATTTTTATATGACTTTATTTGCTATTAAATTACGCTAAAAAATTTCAATTAAATATCAATCAATTCAACTTTATTGCAAAATCGACAATAATGATAATTAATAGAAACGAGTCGTAGAATTTATTTTTATTTGTTAAAAATATTTTGCCTCATTTACATAAATTCCATTCTGTTAGACTCCCGATTGGTACGGTGCTCAGTTGATAATTTAAGCTCTCAAAAATTACTACTTGTTGTACTTTTTCCAAATTACCTATCAGATTTCTCCCAGTAGTCTGCATTTGATCTACTATTTAGAAAAATTATGCGGTAAAAATAAGCTTGTTCCACGTCTTCTTGGTGTGAACAAAGAATGTGTGATGCGTGTCGACGAGAAGACGAAAGATGTACTGAAAGAATGGCCATTGGAGCAAGTCAGACGATGGAATACCTCAGCAAGAACATTCACATTGGTTTGTTTATTGATTTATTGATTGGTTTGAGTTGATATCATAACTGTTGGAACTCTATTTAACACACACTGAAATCAATAACTCATCATATTAGGAATATTCCAATAACATATCTTCTGTTCATTAAATTTTGCCTTTATTCTTTTCTACTTGTTTTTTATGTGAAAATTTTTTTTCACTATGTTTATTCTAGTAGTACTGTAATAACTCCAATCTAATTTGAGCCTCTGGGGACTGAAAAAGAAAAGACAAAGTAGAGGAGAATTCTTATAGGACGATTTCTTGTTCAGCCGTTTTCTAACAAATTTCTTTTCTTTTTTCTCAATTTTTTTTAATCGAAAAAATTTAAAACATATCTGTGCTGGTGGTCATCGACAGATTGGGGATGCTTTGGTTGAACAGTTTGAAGCCCATTAGGTGAAGATGCTATATTACTACACCGAATAAATCTAGCCCTATAAATCTCCGTAGTGTGTCGGTTCAGTTCGTATCAGAATCATAGGATTGAGTAAGGAGCCGTGATTTAGTTTCAGTACCAATATCGAATTCATTCATCATCGTCGGTCGTGATGAAGTCGAATGCGTGACGCTTCTAACAAGCATTGCTCAACGCTAAAACACTCTTCTAATTTTTTTTTGCATCAAATTCATACGAAGCCATCACGTAGCAACATATCGTGTCTGAAACAAGCATATTTTTCAACGTTATTTCATAATCCCTCAAATGAGTGCGATTCAGAAGAGTTCACTCAGAATCGCTTTTTTTTTTGCAACGACAAATTATACAATTGTATATTCAGGATTTTGGTGACTATCAAGATGGTTACTATTCGGTACAAACATCTGATGGTGAGAAAATTGGTCAGCTTATTGCTGGCTATATTGATATTATTGTAAAGAAGAAGGCGATGAAAGATCATCTTGGAATCGAAGGTGATGAAGGCTCGACGATGCTCGAGGATATGGTTGCTCCAGCTAGAGCCACTCTGGTTTGTTTTGTTTTTCTCGTATGTATTGATTAGAGAAATACGAGAAGAAGAAAACGTTTCTTAAAAGTGAAACGTGATTTAGAGAAACGATGGATGCTCTTCTGACAATATTTTGTCTTTTTTTTTCACTTTTATAAAAATATAACAATGAAAAAATAATAAATGTAGGTATTTTTGTTCGAAATTTGGCATTAAAGCAATGAGGTGTGTGAGGTATGTTGTGAAACAGAACTCTAACTGCCTTATGTTCGTTATTGAGGCAATTTCTTGCTCTGCCTTTGTTTCTTGTTTTTTCAATGAATAAATAACTAATCCAAAAGAAACAAAAAAAAAGAACACGGGATTTCAAGTGCTATGGGATTACACTGGGATATTCTTGGATGCGGTGCTTTAAATCTGTTTGCTGTCAATCTTTTTGTTTTTTTTTTCTGTTCTGCTTATTGTTTTTCGAGAAGAAATACAAAGTTTGTTTATCGTAGAATCGCTAAAAATATCGTTTAGTAAACGATCATAAAATTATTTCATTCATTCTTAACGGCTAATTCAAGCGGCGTTCAAATATCCGTTCAATAGGAAAAGCTAGCTAGTATCATTCCGAATACTGTTGAGACTCCTCAAAACACTCAGAGGCAGAGTCTTCTAATGCCATTAGTGCTGTCAATATTTATAGTATTTTGTTCTCCTTCGTTTTTTTCATATTTCTTCTGTTTTTTTTTTTTTCTTCTGATAATCAGTTTTGACCGAAGAAATCGTTTTCGTTGACTCTATGACGGATTATCCGCTTTATACACTCATCCAGTTATTTCGTTAAAGGTGGCACACGGACAGATCGGAGCAGGACAACACGCTCAGGACGGTCATGTGGCACTGCGTGGCGTCTTACGCACACCTCAGCAACAGCCTTACGGTTACGGTATCAACGGAGCGCAATACGGTGCCGTTAGCGGTGAACTACAGTCTCAGAGTCTAGCCAGAGTGATTTTTCACTTTTCTCATTTCACAGAACAAATTTTTTTTTCTGTTTATTTAAACATCAGATTTTTTTCCGCATTTCAATAAATGACCGAATCGAGCAAATTGTCAACATTTCATATTTATAAAAAAATCACTAAAAAGAAATGTACAATCAGGAAAATCAAAAACTCTTTCGGGATTTTGCAGCAATTCCATTCATCATTTTTCGTTCCCAACAAGATTGTGTAGTGTTTTTTTTTCTTTTGAAAGTTTCAATGGTCCAATCTTTAGGCTTCTTCAAATGGTCATTAGTTAATTTAAGAATGTATTTGAATTGTCGAAGTGGTTGTCGGTTTTCATCGGAAAGCGTTTCTATGATTGTTGTGACATTTTGAGTTTCTGAGTTCATTCCATGAATATCTGATTGTCAACCTTTCTGGGTTTTGCTGCTGATACGAAAAGTTCGAAGCGGACTTCGATAATGGTGGTCCGTCCGATTCATCCTCATATTCAGTTTTATTGCTATCCTTTTTCTTACTGTAATCTATGAATTCATTCCACCTTTTGTAGATGATCAAATTGATGTGACTAGTTTAAAATATCGAATTTATGGAAATATGGGGAAAAAAATTCATTGAAAGACATTAATCACAGTAGTATTTCAAATTATAGCATAATCTTTTTTGTCATGTAATAAGTGACAATCTTTTTTTCCTCATAGGACTTGATTTCAATTAGAAAAAAAATGTTGAGTTGAAGACCGTTGAAGGTGGTGTTAGACGATGACCAGTCAGCATCAATCAACCTCACGTTTCATAATGAAATGTTGACTCGTGAATGATGCTGAATTGATGTCGATGCAGCTATGGTAACGCCAACAAAATCGCTATTGTTATTGGCATCCTGCTGATTCCACAACAGTCTTTTAGTCGTCGAGATTCATCAGATGAAAGAATCAACTTCAATCGAAATAGTGGATGATACGTTCACATCAGTGACATCACTACGGTCTTGAATTTCGATGAAATTGATGACGTTATGGATTAATGAATTATTGAGGATGATATTCAGAAATCAGACGATGATTAGAAGGCAGTAGAAGAAATGATAAAAGTAGAAGCAAAAATCAGTATTGATTCATCATCGATTATAATCATAATAGATTTCTCCTTGAACGTTAAGCTTTTCGCAGTGTGATAAAGACCAGATATAAATAATATCCAAAAAAAATAGGTTCGGAATTTTTAAAATAGTGGATAATAAGTTGACATCAGGGTTAAGTTAAGCCTAAGCCTGAACCTGAGCCTATTCTTCTTAATCCCTCTATGGCAGTAATCGATTTAATTGAATAGAGGAAATCGACATCGACATCGACATTTGACTCTGATCTAAAGCGATTCTAAATTCAATTCTCATTTGTGAATATTTTTGTGATTCAAAGAATATAGAAATATAATGAATATCCATTGTATTCGTATATGTATTCGTTATAGGCTCAACGTTTACGAATTCTTGACACTTATGAACACCCTCAACGAGCGCTAGTCGGCACAATAGAGGCGACGATCAAATCAGTTGCGGAAGCGGAAGAGGAATTGGAACGCGAGCCTCAAATCGATTTGCCGCGATTCCATGACGACTACTCAAAGCGAAAGTGTGTAAAAATAATTTTTCTGATGAAGTGAATTACAACGGTTACTGTAGATTTGTATAAGCAATATTTATCTAATATAAAATCAATGAAAATAATCCCGCAATTTATTTTTCTAATCATTTCTCTAAGTCGAAAAAAAATTAAGGTTTCTAAACAAAAACAAACAACAACAACAACGATTGCTTTTCTATTGGAATTACTTCAGTCTGTTAACATTATAAGTTACATTTCCATCGATGCCTGTTGTCACATCAGAAAATGTAGTTGTACTATTGAAAAACAATTGATTTTTAGTTGATCTATGAATATTATGCAATATTCGTTATTAAGATGATTTCAGATGGGTAGATGAACAGGTGACCATCAACAAGGAGAATGTCAACGAACGACTGGCCGCTATGGGTGCAGCTACCGCTCAGGTTTGTTGAAGTTACATTTTGTGAAGAATTCTGAATTATAATGGCTCACTATCCGCTGGCAAAAAGAAGTGCAAAAATGAGGAAAATCAAGCATATTTGATCATAGCACTAATTAGCTGTGTAAATTTGAAAGCGATGAAAATAATGATAGTTGATGAACGATGACAAAAAAAAACGAAGATTTCAATATGCGTTTATGACGAGAAGATGAGAGCAGTCGTCATTTTGTCCTCTGCTAGAGGATTTCAATTAGTGATTGAGGAAAAGAGAGAAAGACTTAACAGTCAGTCCTCGTCAGTCAGACTTTTGTTAACATCGAACGAATCTGATCGCACTCTCGTCTTTATTGATCAGATAGATACCTTTAGAGATGAGAAGCTTGAAAAGTGTAAAGTGAATGAAAAAATCACGAATAACACGCACGCATAACGAATAGCTCTTAATTACCATCGTCTAGCCGACATTCCACATTCACATATGATTTTTTTCTAATAAAAATAATAATAATTATAATTATAATTATAATTATGATTCGTCTACGACATATTGAATACTGAATGTACTTCATGTTCAAGATATTCAATTGAAATCAGCTGTTTTCTATTGAGACATGCGTAGTTTAGGTAGTTCAATGGACAGCCGTACAGGAAGAATACGACGATCGAGTCGGAACCGCGATTGCCACAATTGGATCGAATCTACCTGATGTGGGTAGGAACGTTCGTGATTTGGCTCAATTCATGCCGGATAGAAGAAGGTAGTCATTCAGAAATATCAGAAGAGAAAAAAATTATCCTTTAAGTACGACCGCTTGTAATTTTCATTTCAATCGATGACTATTCATTATGCTGTATAGATGATGTCATTCCGTTTTTTCGTTCAATATAGAACAAATGGAAACAATGACTAAAAACAATGGATCATCCTGTAGCTGTTCTCTTTTTGTTTTTTAATAAACAAAATTTGCATTTCAGAGGCGATTTGGTTGAGGCGACGAGAAAATTGTGCGGCGCATTTGGTGACTTCCTAAATGCTGTCAATCCTGAACACGAGGCAAGTGTAGTGAAAATTTGCGCATAATTTCTCTATGATCTGATACAACCCCTGAAAGCAGAAATCCTCTTCGTGAAATTTTGATTTTTTTCTTCACCTATTCCCACCTCTATCCTTTGTAGGGTTTTTCATCTATAAAGTAATATGAATCGATAATGAAAATCTTTCACTGGTGTGATTTTTTTGGATAAAGAAAAAGATCTACTCTAAAAATTCCGATCCAGGAGAAACGAACTACTGTACTCGCAGCCGCTGGAAAAGTTGGCGATTTCTCGCAGCAGGTGATCAATACGATGGATGAGCCGACGCACGAGCAATCATATTTCCACGATCATCTCGTCCAGAAGGCGAAAAATGTTGCTACAAGCACCGCCCAACTTGTGCTGAGGTACGTAATGAGGGAGTAGAAAACATTTTATCGATTCATACATCAAATATTTTCGATATTTTAAATTTGACGAAGTTCAATGAATATTTTTTTCTTTCCATTTGGATGTGGATTCACGTCACATCCATTAATGACTTCCATAGAAAAGTTGTCTATTCTTTCACTACAGTATTACTGATCGTTCTAGATAAAAAACGTTTAGTTTTTCTACATGGACTCAAAATATAATTTTTCTCAAAAAAGCTATAATCCGATATCTATTGAGGACATCTCTATTTCTGGAATTCATCAATCTTCGTGGCTAGAATGTTACTGATTGTTTTTCTCGTGTAGTTGTTACACGTGATACGCTTTTTCTGTATTTTTCTGGATCCATCCGCTTTTAGTTTTCAAATACTATTAGTGCAATAATAATAGAATTGTATTTTTATTTAATCAGTTTTGTAAGCGTCAGATTGAAAGTTGAAGATGATTCCTTGAGGACTGAAGGCGGAGCTAAGCCTATAAGCCCATAGGGGGCCGTTTGTCGTTTGCTGCTTTGTCGACTGCCAATGATGGATACTATGCAAATTCAAGCGACCCTTGACGCCAAACCCATGGGACACTTGTCCATTTGAATTGGGGTTAGAGAGCACTGTATGCGAATAGAAATCCATGACACATATTCTTGCAATGTATCATTGGTATCGTGGATAACGGCAATTCTCCCGTGGGATACTAGATCTGTCACGATGATTCCTTACAGCCGTCTACTTACTTCCATTCTTCCGTTTTCGGTTAGCAAGCCGTTGGTGTGCATTGTAGAGTGTGAGTACTATTTGTTTACTAAATATTGATCTTGATTTAAAACTAACCGAATGAAATTTATGCACTAATAAACCATTGTATGCCAGAAGAAAATTGTAGCATTCGAGTTTTCAGATTCAGATTCAATTATCAATAAAAATTTATCGTTCGATAGTTTGCCAATGTATTTTCACGTACGATGACGATATCTGGTGAATGAGGCGCTAATTTATGCTCTACTGCATAATCACTGCGTTTTTTTTTTCCTCTGGCAATCACATCGAATTGATATGTTTCTGCCGGTGCAATTGTCTCAATGTCGTTTATAAGTTTATATTTATCCCGTTCATAATAACTGTTGGAGAAATCTTATAGGTCTCATGTATTTCCCAAGAGTAGATGGAAGTTGTTGAAAAGAAAAAACGATGTGTTAGTTCAAATCTAATGAAGTATTTCTATATTTTACGAGGCTTGAAAATCATATCAAAGAAGTTGTGATTCTTGTAATCCTGCTTGGTCTCTCTTCTATTCAATAGCAATCAGTTTTTTTTTTTACCATAAGCCTAACGACTAGCCGACTAGAGCCGGTTTTCTCGGTTGTCGACGATTTGCGATGACGACCAACACATACATGGCGTTACCAACGCCTGTCCGTCGTATCCACTGTGTCGGCTTACGCAATCATTTACAATCTCCAACGAAATCACAGTAGACCACAGCCGGCTGCTACCATTCCAACTCAACGATTTCAACCTGTTCGACTTATTTATACTTGGCGAATCCTTCACGAACCAATTTCTGTTATCAAACAGAAAGCTTGCATTTGGAATCTAAGCTCTTTGATCGATGCGGCGTAAAGTCTATAGCGAAATATTGATTTATAACTATTACGGATCACCTCAGTCAACGCGGAGGTTGGTTACATTCTATTGCACTCACAATTTTCTTTTTTCTTAGAAGATTTTCGTACTCATGATATTCCCATTATGTAATTTTTGATCTGTTTTCCTTTTTCACTTCAATTCGTAATAGTTCTCGAACGCGTGGATCTTTTTAATGCGAAAAAAGAATCCTTGACAAAAAAAAAAACATGAAGCAAAATATTTCAATATTTTTTCCCAAAGAGTTATAGATCTCATCAAATTCTAATTAACATAGAAGAAAATAAATCATTTTAATTCTTTCGTATGAAATTTCGTACACTTTTTTCTTACTAAGAAATTGGAGAAATTTTTGTTTTTACAATGAAAATTTATTAATGTAAATCTGATTGTAGTGAGAATTATGATGGGTTGTGTAAGAAAATCGTTCCACTAAAAGTGAAACTCGATTGAATCATATACCCTACCCTACCCTACCCTACCCTACCCTACACTTCTATGGATTATATTAGAATCGGTTTCAAATAAGCCTTCAATCTCTTTAAGCCTAACAAAATCCTCCAGCTTAGTTCTTTATGCTTACCCGCGTTTACTTCACTTCATCTTCGACATAATCCTCTTAAGCTTTTATCATATAACTTCTTTTATCATAACTATTACACCTCATTATTTACTGAAACTCTTTTTCTTCGTTTCACTTTGTTTCGAAAAACTATTATTCGATAGCTAAGCACTTCTATGTTTGCTAAGAAGCATCTCTAGGGTTTGAACTTCAGTAGAGTTCAAATTCACTTTGTTTGTTGACAAGTGTATCCTAACTTAACATAAAGATTCATTAAGATAACGTTCCCTAATTTTAATGCTCATCAGAACATTTTCCTCAAAACCTCATAAAACTCTTTGAATTGAACGTTGTGAAATGTTACGTAAGAAATTCGTGATTTATTTGATGTGAACTTAGTGTTTTTACGTTGTCATTGGATTTTTATCACGTCATGGAGATTAATTGCTATTGTTTTACCTCCAAGTAACCTTTCCTATGTGAGCATTAAACTCCTCATATCTAGGCCTTTTAATTAGGAGAGATTTATACGTTTACTTATCAAGAAAGTCACCAAAAACTATGTTTCTTACTGTTTTCGCGTCAGGATCCACCTTTTTTTGGTTCTTTTATGAGTCCATTAGTCTTCATGAATCTGGAACTTAATGGAGTAGTTCAATCTAGGAGTAATGGATTCCTTATCTTATTCGTTGACATTTAGGAGCTTTTTATGTTCGCATTCTATAAATGAGGAGATTTTTCTCTTCCCTACAATCATTAGAATCGGTAATATTCTGTGGAAGTGATGGGAGTTTTATGGGAGGTGCTTACAATTTTTTTTTCCCTCAAATTGGAAAAGTACCTGCTGTTTTTCGAAATGTTTCACATCCGTTCCCATTCATTTTCTTTTCTTTAAAATTTTGTGAAATTTTGCTAAACAGTCAAATAATTATTCACCTGAAAAATTATTGACCGGATGTGAATCCTCGCAATTTTAACTACGTAAATTTTGAAGGTGAAAAAAAAAGCATATGAAATTTTTAGTTAAGGAAAAGAAAAAAAATACACGACAAGCAACTATTTGTTTATATTTATTGTATGTTTATTTATGGAGGAGAAAAATACTGGTTAGTATTTTACTAGTAGAAAATGTCCACTTAATAGTTCATTAACGGATAACGATAAATATGCAAATTTAATTTTGATGAAACTAAAATGCGCAATGATGTTGACGTAATCGCAAAACTTGAAATCTCAGATGGAACTAAACGGTGAGTACCGCTTCAGCTTCTGAGTTTGCGATTAACTCAGCATCATTACGGATATTAGAATATCATTATAACTCGTCATAATTGATAGAGAGTAAAAATACTATGACGATTATATTTAATGACGTTGTACAGATTGTTAGAAGTACTGCCATTTCAATTTTCTGAAGTAATACAGAACTTGCTGAGAAAAAACAGTTCAGCTTTTTTTTTCGAGATTTTTTGCGATTTCTACAAGTCGAAGTGATCCGTCACGATCACAGATTGTCAAAAGAGTTTTTCAGAGCGAAAACAATATCTGCGGATTGCGAAGAGCCGGTACTACAGGAAAAGGTGATCCATTCAGCAACACAATGTGCCTTCGCGACGTCGCAACTAGTCGCTTGCGCTCGCGTTGTCGCGCCCACAATCGAGAGCACTGCATGTCAGGAGCAGCTCACCAGCGCTGCCAAGCAGGTGAAAAAGTGCTTGAATCTTGCATAAAGTATACAAATGCCATTATAAAACTGTAGTTCTATTCTAACTATTCTTGTTCACAAGGAGAAACTTGTGAATATGCAGGTCGTGCAATCCAACAAGTCAGGCGGATTTTACAAAAATAATGACGTGCTTAAATCGCAAGCTTTGATTTTGTGTAGTCGCATATAGTTCACGTTTTGTGTTTGTTTATTGTTAGGCGAATACCTTAGCCAATTCTCGTATGGTTATGGTTAAGGGTTAGTTTTTTTTTCTCTTGCTTGGTTTCATTGATATTTAAAATCGGCTTTCTTGAAAATATGCATTGGATTGGTCATTCATAGAACGTCACAGAAAATCAAAGAATTGACAAGTCCATACGAATGAGACATACGGATATTATTTTTACTGCTCTGAAAATTACTAGCAAACTTCTAGTACGATACTGTCGACGTGTGGACGACACTAATTGCTAAGTTATTTATGTTTGTTGTTGTTTAGATTACTTAAAGCCTTTAAACGTTCGCTATTCGCATAGGAGAGACGACGCTTTTCTTCTTGGGAGTTAAACAAATAACAATGTAGGAAAAGTTCGGAAAAAAAAATCATTCAAATATCCATGGTAGTAATTAATTGACGTCATTCTCCATGTCGTTTATGAGTTTACAATTTCACTTCATTTTGCCTTCAGCACTTTATGACCACATTAATAAATCAACAATAAAGCAATCTGAATTGGGACTTGTAAGGCCGTTAAGCACCAACTGGGCACTATAGTAGGGTAAATAATTCATTATCTTATTGGCCACGTTTTTTTTTCTTTGAATATGGTACCGGATATCTGTAAGTGCGGGTACGAGTCCCGCCTGAGGTTCCGAGTTTTGCGGCCATCTCAGCACAAGTACGGTTTTTTGTTCAAACAAAAACAGCACATCATTTTGGATCACTGAAAATAACTTTAAAACGACTTCATAATGGTCATCCATAAAAGAATGACTTCGAATATCTTGAAGAACCTGAGAAAAAATCCAGTCAAGTCTCCTTCGTTGAAGTTCTTGTGAGAATTCTTGTGAGATAATGAATTATCTATCTATAAAATAATTCGAAAAGCACATCACATACGTCGTTAGATAAATATTCATACTATACTATAATGTTGATAAGCAAAATTTTCAGGTATCTCATGCAGTCACCGAACTTCTTCACGACGCCGAATACGCCTGTCAAAGAAGTCATGCCGATGGTCGACAGGCACTCGGAGATATTCACGAAGCTGCTAGACAAGTATGTTTTCTTAAGAAATGTTCGGAATATTTTACATATTTTAGATATATTTTGCATATTTTAGTAAAAGTTTAAAAATTTTCCTAACGTCACTGCAAAAAGTTTAGGTCACCCATGCTTTGGATAGTCTTCTAGAGCATGTGAAAACGTCACCGAAGATTACGAAAATTTCTGATGAACAATATAACGAAGTATTGAGAACAACACATCGACTAATCGCACACCAGGTTTGTGTTTTTGTCTTGATTTTGTTCTGTTTTGTTGCGTAAGCATAATTTGAGGAAAATTCCTACTTCAAGGAGTGTTTAAATAAGATATTGGCTATCATATTTGTTATTGCACGCGACCGATATTTGATGAGGCATAGAGTGAGATAAGCTTTTGCGTTGACCAACCTCTGTTGCTGGATGCGCTGACACATTTATATTCAAAGGATCGAGGTGGTCGCGAAAATGTATGCGCCACAATCATTAGCACTTTCATCATTGTGCAGCGTGCTATGTGGTTTGATAAAACATAATGGCATAAATGCTGAGTTATCTTGAAATCCAACTCAAAAAACCTGAACAACACTTATTCTGAATAGTTGTAAAGGTATGGTAACTAATCTGTAAGTTATTTAAGGGTCCAAGCGAAGATATGACTCGTGAAGCAAAGAAAGTAATCCGTCACAGTCAAATACTTATGGAGCAATTTGAGCATGAGGCTCACGAACGTCCTGAGCACAAGGATCGTCTCTTAGCTGCTGCTCGTCGTGTGGCCACTGCAACCAGCGATATGATCGATGCCACTAGGGTTTGTTAATGGGTTACTTATTTCTATTTGAGAATAATTTGAACTTATGCTGTCATCGACGAAAATGATTTTAAGTTTTTAAGCAAATAGAAGAAATCAGTGTGGAAACAATTTTTGACCACTTACTAGCGTGGGAGCAATTTTTATATGCCATTTTAGAAAGATGTTTTATGTTCTGATGCGAAAATTTGAAAAGTCATAGTCGGAGGATAATAAGTTCAAGGAATACATGATGGATGCGGTAGAATTTCCTAGGTTCAGCAATTTTTGAAGAGTGTCCAAAGCAGCACGTGGCAGGTCATTATCAGGTTGCAGTATGATCTCCTAACTTTTTAATATCGCCGACCTCTTTTCTACGTCTGCTCTTTTAAAACTATCCCATTGCTGATAATACTTCTGCAAATTAAGCTTTTCGTTTAATTTTGAAAGCTTTCGATGCACCGGTATGGTCCTCGTATGTCTTACCATATATGCAACATTCTTTTTTTCAAAGTCAAATTTGGTATAGAAGTAAAAGAGCTAGGTTTCCTACTATCGCAATATCCGCTTCACCTTCAATGTTTTCGTAGGTGATCTCTTTTCGTCCTCAGTTCTCATTCAAAAAGGCTCGATTTCATTACGGGCACGACGAGATGTGCTTATGTAGAAACAATCATCCATATCCTTTTTAGTTAATTCATGTGGTACCCATCTCGAATATTTTTACACCAACCGTATTAAAGGTGAAAAGTGCGTGTAGAAAGTGTGTGTATTGATTGTTGTCGCAGTAGTGAATATGTTGGCAAGTGGGTTGTACACTTCTTCAACCGTTGTAGAGCGATTCAGTGGAATACTGGTATTAGAATCCGTTGTGGTAGGAGTGGTGCTGCCACACGGGATATGAACTTTGGTTGGGAAATCGAGGGACACGATTGTTGTGAGAAGAACATCAGTTGTTATCTCATAGGTAGATAGTTACCTCAAACTCAAGCAATTGAACCTTTATGTAATACATAATATTAACACAGTAACAAATAATAATAAAAAACAACGGATAGTCAAAACAATAAATGTATGACAATCGTTCATAGAAAGAGGGTATGTTAGACAAATTTATTACATGAGAATAACTACTATTACGTTTTGATAGCAAATCTTATAAATCCAATAATAATGATGATTAGTAACATGTTATGACCGCGGAAGATAGCATGCTACTAATTTCATATAAGATTGGTAGTAGCCGATGAGAGGAGCTCTCTCATGCTCAGCATGGTATCAATCAATCAAAACGCCATGCACTTGAGCAAGATGCTCATAACTCCGATCCATCGATTGGTTTGTGTTAATGGATGGAATGAGAAATATGTTCATTATAGAGTATAGGCTTATTGTGTTGAGGTTAGAAAAAATCCTCTATTTCCTGACCAATATTTTTCTGTACCTATCTTATGAATATCGTTCGAAATGGTTTTTTGAGGTGATACCTTACTGCAATCTCTAATGTTGTCAGAGAAGAATCTTGCCCCAATATGGTCTTAACAACATCGTGGTCGATCAGAGGTGGTCGTCTAAAACGTGGATTATCAGAAATGTCGAAACTAACTGTTTTATAATTTGCGAATTTCCCATGGGTTTGAAACATGGGTCTTCCTTGATGAAATTGGTATGAAATAGATTGACGTAACTGAGATTTATTACTAGTCTTGGGTACACTATCGCTCCACACCTGATATTAACGTTAATCATTTTTGTCTTAATCAATTTGCTACACTACTACGTAGACGTCAAGCGATAAAAATAAAGAGTGGAACATGCACCAAATAACGGAGGTGCTTACGGACGGGTCGAGAATTATTGTCAGAGAAACGGACAGAATCTAGTGTATTTGTAACATATTGAGATAGATCATAATGTATATTGAAGCAACATTGTCATACATTATGTACTGCTTCGTTAGAGTTGTTCCTTTTTGCCTTGAGTTCTGAAAACTAATGTCTGACATGATTAGGAATGCGAATCACGACCAACAGAAGCAGAAACCGAAATAGCACTTCGGAATGCTGCTGAACGTCTAGTGACGGTGACTAACGAAACGACGAGTGAGCAACAAGCTAAGCACATTATGGAAAAGTTGGAGCAAGCTGCACGTCAAACCGCTTACGACGCAACACAAACTATCGCCGCTGCCAACGCTGCTAAGGTACGGTACTACGTATACAGAACTTGAACTCTCGTTCTTTCATTTGAAGCTTTTCATCGATAGACATAGTTTGAAATATTGTGCTGAAGACAAGAATGAAATTTGGAATACAGGCAGAAGTACTGGTCTGTGTAGAAACAAATATTAAATTGTATTTTCATCAGTTTGATGGCATTATGTTGAAATTTTGTGAGAGACGTAAAAGAGACGAGTGATCCTGTCTCATTGAATTAAATTTATGTTCGGTTCCATGATATCATAGATGTCATAATAATAATAGTAATCATAATCGTAATAA
>KN716179.1:157430-181721 GCA_000816705.1 Dictyocaulus viviparus
AAATAATTAATAATAATAAATAATAATAATAATTAATTAATAATAATTAAAACGTAAGTAAAAAGTAGTTTAGTAAAATTACTTACTTAACCTCTTACTAAGAAAGTACAAAGAAAGTGTCACTTGTAAGTCTTACACAGCTCTTGCTGTTAGAAAATGATGTTTTTTTGAATTGGCAAGTACATATCGCTATTCAGTTGATCAAGCTTTCATCTTTTGCGCAGTAAGTAAAGTACCGCCATGAATGCTTACATTGTCTTTTTTTTTTACAAAAATTTGCATATTTATAATTTATAGAACAAATTCACAAGTATCTCTTTCTTCCTATAGGGCACAAAGTTTTCTTATATTCTTTTTTTAATCAAATGATGTTTTGAATTTTAAAACACAATACATACCTCACATTCTTAGCAATCCAATGTGTTCCATATGTGAAATTTGGGACGTGTAGTAAAGTAATGCTAGCTCGTGTGCTGCGCCTTCTGTCTGCACGGTTTTGGTAGACTACTTCCTTCAGGAGATTCACAAACGAGCGGAAACCACGGAGCAACTTCTAGTTGATGACACGCACACCATACTACGCATCCGTTAATCATCAACAGTCGCTCGATGAAGCACGCACATATCATACACACACCACGCCAACATCCGCTTTCCTCATAGCTACTCAATTCTGATTTTTTTTTCAACTGGCCTCATTCTTTTGCACTGCCTTTTTTTTGATAGGGGTGGATTTTTGTTAACAATTATTGAATGTATTCATCACTTCTTTTTGCAAAAAAAAAACGCTTTTGGAAATTATCCTCATGCTAAAATGCATCATATTGTACTATAAATTGTAAACTTATGAATTTTAGAGTATAATAAATTCTTACAGTCCATCATAGTGAAGTTTTCTTGAGTATTCGAGTGAAAGAGACGGGCGCATAATAATATCAAGTAAGTGGCGGTGTGCGGTGCTCCTTGGTTATCCTATAGAACGAGTCTGAGAAAGAAGTGGTCTACTAATTAGCATGCACTTATGAATTAGTAACCCTTTGGAGGTGTATTTGTTAATGTTAGTCATCATCTTTCTTTTATAGGAACTAATCACGACAAAAACCACTGTTGAAAATTTGGTTTATGAGTGTACGGAAACCGCAGAGCATATTCCAAAGTGAGTTTGACATCTGTCAAGAAAGAAACAGTTTTTTCAACATAACTTTTGCCTAATCGATTGATTATCGATTAATTTTTCTAGACTAATCACATCAATTCGAGAGAGCCAACAATCGCAATCACCTAGCGAAAAATTCCGCTCTCAGAGTCGCCTTATAAGAGATTCTTATCAAGTCAGGCTTTTTTAATAAAACTGATAAAACTTTTGATAAACTAGCCAAATCACCATTTTTTTTTGAACAATACATATTTGCAGTTTGGCATAGCTGTAAAAAACACAACATTGCTGGATTGACTTGAATTATGTAAATTATTGCAGATTCTTACACCGGCAACACGTCTGGTAGATGTGGTCCGTACTACCGTAGCTCATGTAAGTGAACCACATATCGCTTCTAATCTGCAACAGACAAGCAATGCGTTATCAACAAATCTTGCCGAATTGAGAACAGCATTGAACGCAGCGCAGCAGCTAAACTTCAGTCAACAACTGCTCCACAGCGAAGAGCTTATCAGGGTAAGATCGTTAGGACTGTGTCATTCACATTTAAGCATTTTCGTTCCAGGAACTAGACAATGAATTATTGGATGTGCAGAAAGCCGCTCAGAAGAATCAATTGACACCTCCCCGTGGGGTGAATGGTCAAACAGCTACATCACATTTGATGTCGTCGGCAAGACAGGTAAATAACACTAACAAACACTGATCAGTAATATTCTTCAACTAATAATCGCTTATCAACACTTCAAGCAATGATATTACTAATGATAGCATACTTAAGCTGCGATTTTTTTGCTTAGGTTGGTAGCAGTATTGCACAACTTGTGTCTGCAGCTACCAGCAAAGACGAACAACATATTGGCGCGTCAGCCGTGGAAGCAGCGCAGAGTCTCCGAGAATTCACTACTGGTGTGACCGAAGTAGTATCTACCAGGACTGACGTTCAATTAGACTCGTGAGTAAAATTCGTAAGAAACAGAATTTTTACGCCTAACACTTCTCTCTTTATCCTACCAAATTCCTTACATAATATAACACTACAGTACAATCACACAGCGGATATTGTTACTGATCAAGAATCCACATAGATTCATCGTCTCCTCTCGCTCTGTTGTCCACGATTCTGGACGAGTATTTGACCATGTGCGAGAGAAGGCACCGCCGAATGTACTAGCTGAGGCGGCGAAGCAGGTATAGCTCAGATTGTTTTTTTTTTGAATAAGTCAGATACTTTATTATCTCAAAATTTATTGGTGCAATTTAAGGTGTCCACAAGTCTTCGACAAGTAATAGCATGTTTGCCTGATAACCAGATGATTGAGAAAGCCATAACCCAAATTCGTACCATAGGGGTATCGGCAACGGTTCGTGAACCTGATGTCCGTATTGTGGCTTCGCGACTTGTCGATGCCACATCACAACTAGTTCTCTCGGTTCGGTCACGAAACAGTCATGAGGCGATTAATGCATTCGTTTCAATATACACGGATTTTCACGCTGCAGTGATTGCTTCGGTGAAAAATCTACCGGTAAATGATTTGAGTACATTCAGAGCTGTATAGCAGAATAATTATGGTTTGATTGCATAATATTCACTACAGGAAAGATATTTTATAATTCAATTAGGAGGAATTCTCGTATTTTCTCAAGTACAGCATCCATTTTTCATATGTATTAATTTTCACATGCTTACATGTTATAGCAAGTGTGTTAATTGATGTTTCTTCTGAATATAATATGCAATAACCTACTGGATGTGTATTTTGAATTCTATTCAGTTATGTTTTCGGGAAAGCAAATTGTGTTCGGTATGACTGTCGTAGTAATCTTAGGACATGGAATCTCGTCGTCGTACTGTAGATTATCTGGAAACAGCTCGAGAAGAATCAGTAACCTTATTGTCTTCCGTGGGCATAGCGTTAGGTGACATCACACAAACGACTAACGTGACGCAGTCATCGCGTCAACTGATTGAGACGGTAAACGAACTTGTTGAACAGGTAGGCGTTGAACAGCCGTGGCAACGTGAATGCGATGCGGCACTGAGACAGATTCAGGTGAGATAATTTTATTAATATTATTCAATTTTGACATATAACTTGGATGAAAAAAGTCTAGGGAGTACGCCATCTAACGGAACACGCTAACGTCCCAGTGAATAACAACACCTATTTCGGTTGTCTAGACATGATCACTGAGCAATCGAGACATCTTGGAGAGTCCATGACCGGTATTGCACGAAATGCTAAGGCGGTTGATGCTCGAGCTCTATGCACAAATGTCAGGTATAGCTGAATTCCATTGCATTCTTTGTGTTTAAAACGTGTTTATTATAAGATTGATGTGGTTTAATTTTGTAAAATAGTTGTTCTAACCTTTGTGTCCAATTATTTTAAATACTTAATGAAACATTACCATATTGTCGATGACTTGCAGACAGTCTGCTGACGCTGTATGCTCGCTTGCTGAATCTGCGTCACAAGCCGCATATCTTATCGGAATCTCTCACCCGAAAAGTATTAGAGGTGAGACGGCTATCATCGATGCGAATAGTGTACGTCGTAGTGGACTGTTGGTTCGTCAAGTCTGTCAACGTATTGAGCAGCAAAATTATACACAAGAACAGATAATTGACGTAAGTTAGCCTATACCATATATGGCTTCTAATTTGCTATAAATCGTTAAATTGTGATGTAAATTGCTTGATAGAAAAATCTATGTGAATAATCTCATTTCTGTCAATATATAAAAATTTGCTGAAGATATGAACGCGACTCGAAAAAGAGTATGTCAATATTTTGCATTTTTAAAATTTTCTTATATATTATAATTAAAATGTTCACATGAAAATGCTGAAGGAGTTCCTTTTCATATTCCGTATTTGACTTCACTTTTTAGGATGCTACCGTAGTCGCTAAGCATACGTCGAGCATGGCGAATTTGTGTCGTGAAGCATCCGAAAAATCGCAGAATGTTAATGTTAAAAAGGAGTTCATTAATTGTGCTGGTAAAGTTGCTGCTGGTACGGCGAATCTGATCACTGCAGTCAAACAACTCGATACTAAACCCAGGTTTGAATTGCAGCTTGCTTTTACTGCCTCGTAACTTAGGCACATCACTCACTAAGTGAAGTGACAAACTGGAAAAATTTCACTTAAACTTATAATGTGTTTAGATTGATTTTTTTTTTCCGTGATTTTCTAAACAATAGTTATCGTAAGCGTAATATGTTTCGTTTAAAAAACAACGTTTCAAGTGTGGAGACTCGTGAACTATGCACTACGGCCGCTCAATCGTTACGATTAGCCACTGAACAGTTGGAGAGCTACGTGGACAATCCTAATTTTGCTGGAATACCGGCAAAAATTAGCCCTTCAGGACGAGATGCACAAATCCCAGTGTTGACCTCAACTAGACAAATGTTAGATGCCAGTTGCGAAATGATTAGGTAATGACATCAATCCATGAACAATACATAAAACGTATTATTGAGCAAAATATTAGTGATATCCATTCATCTTCTTTTAGCACAGCTAAAAATCTAGCAGTTGCTCCAATGGATGCACCAACATGGCAACGTTTAGCTGATAACAGCAAAGAGGTTAGAAATATTAGAATCAGAAGAAAATTGAGGTGAAATGCAAAGAGGTTAGAAATATTAGAATCAGAAGAAAAATTAAGATGAAATGAAATCAGATACTGGTGATAAAATCAAGTTCTCTTTTAAAACGATGGGAATGTTCGATTAGAAAATTATATAGAAACAACCCTCATCTTCTCAGCTCTCGAGAAAGCGAAACTGGCGAGACGTCAGTTTTTCGAATAAATAAATTCTATAAGATCGTCGTGTTGTTTAGAAAAGATTGAAACTTCAAATAAATAAAAACTTCATTCGCCAAGTAACATTTCTTTTCAGGTTAGTGAATCTATCAAACGGATGGTGAGTGCGATTCATGCGGCAGCACCAGGACAAGCGGAATTAGACAGATGCATACAACAACTAGAACAGGTTATTGTTATATTGTCTTGTTATTCTGTAATATTCGTGAAGTTCCATCATTTTTCAAGATTTCAGTTAATGTTCGATCGTAGCAATCTTATGTTTCATATTATTAATTTTAATCATGGATTTTTTCCAGCTCATTGTGGATGTTGAACGCAGTTCTTTGGACATGAGTGCGCAGCAGAGCGAGTCATTCTCATCAGCTACTGAGAAGCGTATCCATCAGTCAATTCTTTGTGCTTCGCAAAGCCTAGCTGAGAAAGTGGACGAATTGCGAACTGCAGCGGTTTGTAAAGTGGGTCTTTCAGCTCTTGTTACGGTATCACTGTTCAATTATGCTTTCTTGTAATTCTGTTTTTTTTTCTATAGGGTGAAGCATTGCCACATTGCGTAGAAGCCCACTGGGAAAATATTCAACCACTAGCAGCTTCCGCATGTAGAGCAGCGGCAATCGCTCGGGACAGTCGGCAACAGACGGAATTATTTGATAAATGTCGTACAGTTGTTGAAGCCGAACTGCAAATGATGTATGCTTGTCGAGATTCGGCTGGAAATCCAAAAGTAACACTAATGCTTAAATGTTTCGAATTGAAGAAAAAAATCATCAAATTCATAATTATAGGCTGTCGAGGCGCATTCTCGTGTTGATGAAGCTGCGATGCAATTAAAAGACGCACTTCACGATATGAGAAATACTGTAAGCGCCATTAGTAGCGAACAAGGTGTGTACAGTGTTGAATATGTCTGCAAAAAACTAGTATTTTATGGAGAAAGAATGTTTTTCTTGCGGGCAAATGAGGCATTCCGTCTCGACGTAGAGGAAGACGATTACATGTTCGAAATCGTAACAGCTGTCCACATTTCTGAATTCATTATTCTAGGTGTTATTCAAGGAATGGTAGAAACTATTTCGCACTCAATCGCAGGCACCGATATGCTGCATACTGCTTCTCAAGGAGCAACGTTTGCTGACGCACAAACAAAAATTAATGTTTACCTTGAACATATCAGGTGACCGCCATTATTTCATGCTTTTTCTTTGAACAGTAGATGTATTCAACTTTCTATGAATCAGGCTATTGTTGATTCTGCACATAGTTTTTCATTGTTTCATTGGCGCTCAATGTGATTTATTTGAAGCTTTTTGAAATTTCATTGTCCCACAACACTTTTTTTAATTTTTAGACAATGCGCGACCGATATGCCGTATGCTGAGCCACAAGCGCTGGGCAACATGGCGTTAACGCTGAGTGAAAAATATCGGTTACTTGCTGAGGAGGCTAGACAGGTAATTTAGTGGATACATATATATATATATATATATATTTTTATAAATAATTTGTGTCATTAGGCGGTTTCCATGCTTTCATCACCTACTCTGGCTCAAAAACTTAAAGTCTCAGTGCAGAAGCTAGGTACTTCATGTATAGATGCAGTAAAAGTGGCTGGGCAAAGGAGGGCTCATCCAGCGGATCAGGTTCAACTTGCCATTCAACACTCCATGTTTGCTAAAAAAGTTTAACAGGCTAATAATTTCAGCGAACACATCGTGAATTGTCCGATAGTTCTCGTGTAGTGGTTGAACGCGTGAACGAGGTGTTAGCATCGCTTCATGAAGGTTCTAAAGGGACACAAGCATGTATAAATGCTGCAAATACTGTATCAGGAATAATTGGCGACTTAGACACGACAATACTGTTCGCTACAAGTGGAAGTTTGAATTTTACTGGCGAACAACGTGATTTTAACGAGCATAGGTGAGTAAACTATCCTTTCGTGTGGTGGCGTCCTATATTTCGTCATAGTTGTGAAATATTTCGTTTCCAATTTCATGGTTTTCCGAACTAATTTTATGAAGCTCTGAAATTATTGATTAAATGCATGCTGACATGAGTTTTTATTCAGTCACTTGATTTGAGAATCTAAAGCAGTTCTGTTAATCGGTGCTGTTCAGGGTGGCAATTATCAAAACAGCAAAAGCACTTGTCGAAGATACTAAAGCTCTTGTTGCGGGAGCTGCGTCTAATCAAGAACAACTAGCAGTCGCGGCTCAGAATGCTGTACGGACTATTATCAATCTATCGGATGCAGTAAAAAATGGTGCAGGTAGCCTGCCCAGCTCTAATTCTGAAGCACAGGTACACTGATTTTGCGATTAGACTGTTGACATATTGATACAGATTGTTTCAGGTCCTTGTAATACATGCCGTTCGTGATGTGGCGGCATCGTTGTCAGCGTTAATCCAGGCAACGAAAAACGCTTCAGGACGCTCACTACATGACGCGGCAATGAATCATCTTAAAGAAGCTGCTAAGGCAAGCAAATACTTTAATATTCTATTCAGTATTCGAAGGAAGTAGTATAATTTCTTGGTGTAGTGGCACAGCGGTGGAGGTGCCGCAGGGACACGCCGGCTTCAATCAGTTCGCGGCCTACCAAGCCCGCCATCCCTCCAGAGTCGGTAAATTGATAGCAGAGAAATCTGAATAAAATAACTAGCACTGACTTGGTGAAGAGTAGTCAAGTCAATTCACTGTATAGACCAGGCACGCATTCAACCACCTCCACGATATCACGTTAAACACGAGTGCATTGGTCCGCTCACGCTACAAGGCATTCATTAACATCAAAGATTATCTTATCTTATAATTTCAAAATATTGTTTATTATCAAATTTTTTGGGAGCTAAATTCTTGTACATCTCAATGAAAGCAAAAAATAAATTCATAGAAAATTGTTTTTTGAGAATTGAGCAACACATTTTCGAATAGCAGAGAAGTGTTATTATTCACTCCTCTAGTTGTTGAATTCTATGGAAACCAGTATTAATCGGACCCTTTGAAAGTGTTATGGATTTACAGACAATGGTATCTAATGTCACATCGCTACTAAAAATTGTCAAGACTGTAGAGGATAAAACTCAGCAGGGTACAAGAGCACTTGAAGCAGCCATTGATGCCATTGAAATTGAAATCAAGGTTGGTATAAATATTCAAAATCGAGATACCTAGGAACATTACAATAAGATTAATCTTTCTATCTTTAATTGAATTGTACTTATTAGCACTATATTATGAACTTTGAGATGTCTAATTATAGACGTACGATCATGAGACTGGAGAAGGTACATCCGGTCCAGTGGGCGCTACCCCAGAACATTTGGCACGCGCAACCAAACGTGTTACCGACGCAACAACTCGTTTGGCCAGTGCAGCACAGACTCTTCAGCAAAGTGATGTAATTGCTGCTGCAAATATGGCACGTGCAGCCGTCAGTGAACTCCTCATTGTATCAAGAGCTGCAGCTGCTGACGCCGATTCACCAGAGTCCAGATATAAAACAGTGAATTCGGGTCGCGATGTCGCCACACAGGTATGAAGCGGCATTTCATGTATTTTTCAACTATTGATCATTCCTGTGCCTTTGAGAAATTTTTTTTTGCGTATCTTTCGATTGTGATAGTAATTTTAGGTGCGAGGGTTACTTATTGCTCTTCACAGAGTATTAACTCGAAATGCCGATCAGTCTTCACGCCAAATGCTTCTTGATGCCTCAAGAGCAGTTGCACGAGCTGTAAAGGATCTTATAGGTTGCAGCGAATTGTTGAAGGTTATTCTTACTTAATTGATGGACATAGGTGTGATTTGTCTTTTCTTTGTAAAGTAGTGTCTGCCAAATAAGATTGTTTTGTCAGTGAAGCTTAGTGATTTCAAGAATGATACCTGGGCTGATCAATCTGATCCAACTGTCATTGCTGAAAACGAATTGATGGGAGCAGCAAGCTCTATTGAGGCTGCTGCTGTGAAACTGGCAGAACTTCGTCCTCGAGTACAACCGGTTCGTTCTGACATAAATTTTTTCACATATTTTTTTACTCCATCTTTTTGATTCTTCTCACTTGTTAAGTTTCATCTACAACTTTGTCTTTTATACTTTCACATGTGCTTTATCTCATCTACCCCACCATTAACTATGGTCGCCTTAGCTCTGATATGTCTGGTATTCTTGGGTTCATTGGCAACCAGAACTATTAGACATATCGAAGATCAGGTGTGCCTTGCGTTGTGCCCTTTTTTTCTACATTCTTAGTCCAAATAGCTCTCCATGCTCAATAAGTAAAATAGCAGTTAATTTAGTTCGTCTATTTTTGTTTTCAGAAGACTGATGAGAATTTAGCGTTTGATGAACAAATTTTGAGTGCTGCGAAGTCAATTACAGCTGCTGTACAAACGCTGGTGAAAGCCGCATCATCAGCTCAACGGGAGCTAATTGCACAGGGTAAGCCAAGAAATTGTGCTCAATGTTATCAGTTGTCTGTTACCATGTCATGCAACAACACTAACCATCTCCTCTTGCTTGAAAGAAACTTTGTTGTATTTTATGCCTCTAGTTACTATAATTATTACAAAGCTTATTCAACAATGCAGCTGATTTTTTGATGGTTTGAAATAATTTCAACACTTTTGAAAAACTAAGTTGCAAAAACAGTAGTAAGTAATCCATCACGTCGATTTCAGGCCGTCTTGATCATCCACAGCAACAGAACGAAGATTACCAATGGTCTGAGGTGCATCAGAAGAAATTTAGCATGTCGTTTTGGTCAGATTGTTGTCCACTGCTCATAATCCTTTTATTTAGGGTCTAATAAGTGCTGCGAGATTTGTTGTTGCTGCTGTTCATCAACTCTGTGAAGCAGCAAATGCTCTTGTACAAGGTCAAGCTAGTGAAGAGAAATTGATCTCTGCTGCAAAACAAGTCAGTCGGTACAAATTCCTTATTTTAATACTATTTTGAAATTTGGTTGAATTCTATAGTTTAATAATACTGGCCTAGGTGGCTGCGTCAACAGCTCAGCTATTGGTCGCATGCAATGTGAAAGCTGATATGGATAGTCAGGCAAGGAGAAGACTTCAAGCCGCTGGACATGCGGTCAAGGTATTTTGACTTTCTCTTCTGGACCATTTTTGCGCCATTTTTTGTTTTATAATTGGAACTAACAATTCCTCTTGGAAATTGAAAAATAAAACTACCGTTAATAAGAGATAAAGTGAATGTACCATATGTTTTGCGTATTGCATTGCATGTGTCTTTGTAATAAATACAAGTCATATAATTTTTCCTCAACTATTCTCACCAAATAACATCGTGTGTTATTTTCTTACTGGCAAGAACTCGTCTTTCACTATTTTTTAAAACTCTGTTTTGCTAGTGTTTAGCTTTCAGACCGCGACAGAACGACTGGTTAGTTCAGCAAGACAAAATGTAGTAGAAGACGAAAGGAATATCATTATTTCCGATCGACTTGTCAGCGGCATCGCTCAAGTATGTAGAGTCCAATTTACTATTTCAAAACTTAAATTCTTCAATAAATCAATGTTGTTTTAGGATTCGTTACCTTCACTGATAACAAGTTATTTGTGATCATTTATGTTATAAAACAACACAAATTGCCTATCTCAACTGAAAACAGTGTAGTTAATCACTAACTATTGACTACAAGTAAATTTGAAGAGATTTTCGGACGTTTCAATTATGATCGAAAGTAAACTGGACAGAATTATGTTTGAGTGGGTCGTGCAGGCGCAAGTAGAACTTCTCTCCGACATGTGCAGTTGCATCTCTAATTTGCGATCGTTGCGGTTGTGACATGACAGCTTGACATATACAGTTCCTTCTTTGTTTTTCGATCGTTCACGTAGATCGTAATGTTTGAATTACATTTCTTAGTTGCCTCGAATAGGGCACTACCTACAAGCTACAATGGAATTGTTCACAAAAAATACTTAGTTTTATTCATGGAATTTTCTATTCAAAATACGTAAATGTTAACTACATAGATGACTTGGATGACCTGTCTTCACGTCTTCACGTTTAGTGTGGAAATTTTCCATTTGTTTCCTTTCTACCGTGATTGACGTACGTGGTGGTGGTGTTTTGCATACATGGAGACATCGGCACAACACTTTTTTGTCCATCTGTTGTCCTTGGTTCCCATTATATGACCAGCCTATCCGTGTTTTGTTTTTGACTGGTATTCCTCCGGATCTTGCAGGTGAGATAATTTTCAGAAGTCAGTACTGCGGAGTCGAGCTTGGTATTGTGTTTGCCGGTTATATGTAAGGAGACTAATCTCGGAGGCATAGCAAACCCTTGGGAGAACTGTAGAGTCGAAAAGCTAAACACGTATTTTAGTGTCTGTTTATTGACCTGTGGCATTTTTTAAAAGTACCATCGCAGCCCATGCGGCATCCCTTCTAGTTAATTTATCTCTCATATCGTTCTCCATATTAACGTGAAAAATTTTGCTTGCTCTACAGTTTGAGCTTAGTTCGTTGCTGTTGTTGTGCGCATGAGAACGCGCGATAGGTTTTCCGTTGATTTGACACCTTTCGGTTCTGAAGATATTCTGTCGTATGTCGTTCAGGTAGTGCATGTAGGTTGTGGCCACTAACTCAAGGAAGTTGACGTTGTTACTCTTACACTATCTATAGCAACTAGAGTTTCCGGAAGGAAGATTTTTAGCTGGTTTATTTTTGGAGGGTATATGAAGATTTGCCAGTGAAATTGCGTAAATAAAAGGATCGGCACAGAACTGACCCTTCATTAATTCCATATTGAGGCGGTCTTTGTTTTGCAAAGCTAACAGACTAACACGGTAATCACCATGAGTCCCTACGACATTTCTTCACATTAAATCGTTTTTAGCTGCTTCTAATGATTTTTCTTGTGCGTACCATTTCAAATCCTGTAAAAAGGATTAAATATCCAGAAAAATACTTGTAAAGTACTCAACACGCAGGCAAATCGTACGTTTTGAACATCCTTTCGATTTCCCTTTTTATGCAGATTTGTGTAACTTTCTGATCCTACAGTGTTTTTCGTTCATCGTTTCCGCTCTCGCGTTAGAATTTCCGACAACGAATTTGAGTAGGATTTCTAGTTCTGAACAATTTTTTTGAACTAACTGGTTGTAAAATACGAATAATTTGCTAATGATGCTGTTTTTCTCATAACGCCATGGTTGGAGATGGAGTATAACTAACCGAGATAGGATATTATAAGAGTAAGAGTAGGCGAAATGGACAATGGATGGATGTACGACGAGGATGACGTTATCGGCTTTTCATGGTAAATCATACTTGATTCTTTACTTGCTTTGCTCGTGTGGCTTTCGTTTCATGGATTCTGAGATAGCAGCTCAGGCGTTCTGATGGCCCTCACCACAGACAGTCACCGGCCCTTATGGATCAGAGTGATGTGCCTTCTTGTAAATTTATTCCATCAAGACGGTGGTGACTTTTGATAGGGGTTTAGTCTTGGTTAGGTTTTCGTATCAAAACGGAAAACAAAGGAACATCCTTCATCATCATCATCATCATCATCATCAAAACATCGCGTTGAGGTGGTATACCTTCTGAAAGGAATGTAAATATTTGTGCATATATCAAACGTTATTCATAATAGCCTTTTCATTACATCGATCCTCCTTTACACTCTCAACTATGCCCGTTTTTTTCTGCCAAGGTCTGATGCTCATCATTATAACTTTCCAACCTAGGTACGTATAGTTTAGTGATTATTAAAAAATTTTTTGCCGGGTTAATGGGGCATGAGCAACGTATGTTTTCTGCGTCAACGTCGTTTTCTCCAAGTTCAATTGAAGGTTAAGCTTAGGCTTAACAAGCTTAAGCCTAATCTTGATGGCTCAAACCAAAAAACAATATTTTCACAATCATTATTGAAATAGCGCAATATTTGTATTGCTTGACCGGTGTATGGAGTAATTAATGAATCGGCGAGCGAAGGTGGTGAAGTTGCAAGAACTACATCGTTCTATTTTTGTTTTTTCCATTTTTTCTTCTTTTCGGCTCCTCATGAAATGAAAGTGAATAATTTTGGCTAAACAGTAGCCTCGTTGTTGAACTTATCCTTATGTAGGTGGCGACATCGCTATGGAGTGTGGAAAGATTGGTATTGAAGTTGTAAAGCTGACCATGTGAATACATTCTGCAAAAGCTTGCTTGCTCCTCGCGTAGTTGTTTTTCGTTTAATGTTCTACCGCTTCTGTTAACTATGACTCGTATGAAAACTTATCGACAGCAGACAACAAGTAGATTAGATAATTCTCGGTGATATCATTAGGCAATTTTTAAACATCTAGTTTCTTTAGGTTTTCCTATGCATTTTTTGGTTCTTACTAGTTTCCAATGACTTTTAATTACAATATCGATGCGTAGCGAGTAAAACAGTCGAGCCGGTGTATGAATACAACCTAATGGCAGGTTGTTTAGATGTTGTGGTTTCATCATGGATTTTAAATGGGTAGAACTTTTAAAACAAGTCCTTTTTTCTTCAAATGAGTTCATTTGAATGTAGTCATCAGAAAGATCTGGATAGAAATTGTAGATTGTTCCTTCTATTTCCTTTCTAGAAGCAATAAATGCTTTATCTTGGCCACGTAAAGTAGTCATCATGCACTACTTCATTTTTTACTTCTACCTTTTTCTAAATTCTTTTCAATGTTTTCCTGTGAATTTTTATAAATTTAGACGTTATTTGAGTTGATATTTACCTGTAGCTTTGGCTGCTACATGTTGGTATATAAAGTCGAGAGTTTTTGAAGACCTATAAAGGTATTTGGACTGTTGTGGAGGTGTCGAAAAATAAATCTGCTTGTTGTAATGACTTGATCAGTTTTCTTTTGCTGAGAACGATTAAACTGATGAACCATTCGTCCATCTGACATCCTCATCCATTAAATAAATGAATGTTTACTGCTGTTTTGATGATCCTTCATATGCTCGGTGCTGCATCGATTATGGATGGAACAGAATTTGTGAAGAAAAAAGCGGAACTTTCTCGATTAGTTGAATGTTGATTGTTACAGACATGAGATTTCATCTTGTAGCAGCTACACAAATCATAGCAATGACTGAAAATTAGAAGTTCTCAACCATGTAGAGAAATTTTCTACAGTGAGTTGGAAGGCACTTTTCTTTAGCCCTTTAGCCCTTTAGCCCCCAGCGACACCAGCAGTAACCTTATGGTAAATATGGTAATTTCTCTATAACTCATTAATATCTATAAAAAATGTTTTGCTTCCTTTTCGGTTATGACACAATGATGGAACGTAAACGACATAAATAGAACAAGTATTGAACCACGTTTTCTCAATTTTGATCGTCCCAAGTGGGTCGTCAGCTGTTTAAAAAGTAATTGTACCGAACGAGGTTGATTTTTAGAGTACACTAACGCTATTAACACCTCTTTTATTGCTCCCTTATAAGTTTTTCTACAATATCATGTCGGTCCCTTACAATTTTTTCTACAGTGTCTTTAACAACACGTAGTGGCTGGCGGCTTTTTTAGGCCAGATAGATGACGTTCTACTTGTTTTCTTCGCATGACTCAAAATATATTCCATGGAGGATTTCAATGCTAGCGTTCGTGTGTTGTACGTTCATTTCATTTTGATGCAAGCTAGTTTGGCGATGTGTTACCGCATCGAGGGCCTTTTCGTGATCACGGATTCTTGGCTGTTTTACGATTACTACATACAATTACTGATGAGTAGTTTACCGATCTATCTCAGAATGGATTGGATTCTATTCAGTGGGGACGACTCTTTACTACTTGCCATTTACATACCACTCGTTCACTTGCAGGCCTTTGGCCGAATCCACGCGTAGGATGCGATTCGCACACACATAAGCACAAGAACGCACGCACATATGAATTACTATACACCATACAGAAAACATGAGCCGATGAACCACAAAAGAATCGAGAAATTAACTCCGTTTTATGAATTCCGCTACTAAAGGTAGGATCGCTGGTTTGTAATTCATGCCACATCCGCAGCCTCAGATTGCTCACACAGTCTTGTCACTCATTAGTTCTAGAAAGGAGGTCCGTGAATATAAAAATTTTTTCTCATTTCCGTCATATGTGCTTCACATCAATGAAACGATTACGAAGTGTTCCTAAATATTAGCGTGCTATCGCAATTATCTCGTATTCATTTTCATTGTCTTAATTTTTAATTTAGGTTATGGATGCACAAGAACAAGTATTACGCAAGGAAAAAGAACTTGTCCATGCCAGAGAACGCCTTGCTAACCTCAACAAAGCACGTTACGAACGAGGAGTGTCACCAGACCAGTAATACTCTATATTGTAGATAAATTCAATGTTTTTAGTAGAAATAAGGTGCCATTTCTGTCTTTTTCTCATCCACGTTTTTTCTCTTACATACTGCCGTTTCTTCGTTTCTTCATCAAGATGTTTGTACATAAATTATGCTATACTTACATCCCTTTGACATATCGTTCATGGTAGAGCCTTTGAAAACCTTCTTTCTATTATCGATGAAATGTTGACGAAACTTATAGTCCAAAAGGACAGCTCAACTATGTATTTGTGCCTTATCAGCGTTCTTAATTCTGCCAACTAAGCAGCTTACTAAATGATGCTACGGTTTATATTTATGACAAATTTCCTTATTAAATGTTTTGTCCAATTATCATAGGACTCCTTTTCCTTTTATATTTTGGACCGTACATGTCTAATTTCACTATGTTTTACGTAAATTTTCGAAATAACGACGATTACTGATTCTACACAATAATTAAAGATTCTATCCTGTTTTTTTAGTCTCTCTTGATATGTAGTACTCTGAAATGATGCGCTAGAAGCATAATTTGTGATTATCCACGAAAAAACTGCACACAAACAACTGCGAAAGCCATTTTGAACCTTTCATTGCTAAATGTTCTCTAACTTTTCTTGGAGGATTCACAGTGACACGAAGCCCGAATCAGTTCGCCACCGCTTCCCAAGTTTGCCAATCCCGCTATCCCTCCGATGTTGCTGAATTTGTACCAAAGAAATCCGAGTAAAATAAGTTATGCATAACAAGATAATCTTCGTAAAGAGCTTGTAGAGTACACTCAACAAGCAAACCGGACGGTTATTTGAGTGTCCTTTCGACCCCACTTCTTGTGTAGAAAGACCGTGTGCGAGGTTATCCATTGATCTTCCCATTCTCAAGATATCTTGGCATATGGCGTGCCAGAAGTGCATGTAGTTTGTCGCCACCAGCTCGAAAGAAGACATTTATCTTGTCCTGTCCAGGAGCCATGCCATTTTTCATGCTTTCTATAGCTGCTTTACCTTCAGATGGAAGAATTCGTGGTGGTTTACCTCCAAAGGATTTTTGAGGATCTGCCACTTAAATCGTGGAGCGGGAAGGGTCGGTATAGAACCTTTCTGTTATCAATTCCATATACTGGCGGGAAGTAGTTGGTATCCCGCCTTCTTTTAGCAAAGCTGACAGAGGAACACAGTAATTACGAAGGTCTCGACGACACTTCTTTAGACTAGTTCGTATTTGAGGTGCTTCTAATAGTCTTTTTTGTTTGTACCGTTTTAAACCTTCTTGCAGCGATCTTCTACAGGTGATATTGATTACCAGCCGTGTCAGACGGATTGCAGTTGGATCCAGCATCAGCCTTCTTCTAGTTTCGAACATTTCTTTGGTAGCCGCAGAAATGCGTTGTCAACTTCTGAATTGGGAGACTGAAGCATATTAGACACATTCTTGCAATCCTCTCATAAGCAACTCATAGTCTTCAGTCGGGTCATCTTTCATTTGCCCCTCATATATGGAAAGGATATCGCTGAGAACCTTTCCATCGTAAACGACTAATTTTCTTTTCGTGCGATGACAGATTTTCTTCTCTAGTTTTCTGCTGAAAAGAATCTTTGCACGAAGTAGGCGGAGATCAGATCCAGTGCAGAAGAATGGTGCTACCGACGTATCTAGGAGACACCATCTTTTGTTAGTAAGGATATGATCGATCTCCGCGTGAGCCATTCCGCTTGGCAACTCCCATGTCCATTGACGGTGTTCTTTCTTCACAAAGAATGAGTTTCTATGCAAGAGGCGTGCTGTGGACGAGAGCGCCGCAAGACGTTCTCCATTTTCGTTTTGATCGCCTAAACCAAACTTTCCAATCCTATAGTGCTTTTCGTCCATCGTTCCCATTCTCGCGTTGAAGTCTGCGACATCGAATTTATAAAAGGATTTTTTGTTTCGGAAAACTTTTTCCAACTCGTTGTAAAATGCGTCTAATTAGCTCTCGTTTGCTACACCAGCTGGTTATATCAATTGATCATGCTGATTTTCTTATGACGCCGTGGTTGGAGATGGAGCATGGCTAAACAAGGAGATAGGATCTCTAACGACTTATAAGATGGACGAAGGATAAGTATACGACAAAGGCAACACCACCGACGTTTCGTGTGAGGATCTTCTCTCCATGGATAACAAATGTCCCTGCACTGAATTATCTCATGTCGGTTTTCCCGCTTTTGGTCTGCCGTAAAAGTATCACGTGAAATTAAATACGTTTCGTAGGTACAAGGAGAGCATAGAGATCGGCGTCTGAGGAGACCGTTCTGGCATTGTATGTACAAAGAAGGAAACAATCACCATAACTTGTCGTAGGCGTGTTCTTCAGATTGGTATTCGACGTGATGATTGGCCCGAGATTTGATCGCCTCTCACTGGTTGTCTTACCGTCTGACGTCACGGACGGCAGAAGCCAGTGTTCAGAGGACTGAGGCCGAAGTTTTGCTGGTGTGGCTTTCGTTCCATCGATTCTGAGATAGCAGCTCAGGCGTTCTCATGATCTTCACCACAGGTAATCACCGCGTCTCGTGGATCAGGGAGATGTGCCACCTTGTGATTTTAATATATAAAGTCAGTGGAGGTTCTTGATAGGTTTACTCTTGGCTAGGATTTCATATTTAAGTGAAAAACCTAAGAACCCCTTTCAGCCACGTTGAGGCGGTCAACCATGTGGCAGGTACAAATAAATTAACTACAGCAAACAATTCAATGAGGAATCATCTTGAAATGCTCGGTAAACCACCCGGGGGGTCAATATCGTTATCCATTAATACAACGAAACGTCAGAAACTTAGCGCTACACAAATCAGTGTACAAAATTTATTTGACTTCCCATGTTCCGAAAGAAATCATGAGTGGAAAAATCATACTTCAGAACCACTCTCATGAGTAAGTGGTCGAAATTTCATTTTTCAGCACTTATCAAATGAACCCTTCAAAGACGCCTTCAGCGACTGCCAAGCCAAATATGACATTCCTAGTTTAAGAAATCATAATGAGCATAGATAACGAGAACGTATTATGTTCTCTCTTACTCAACCTTATTATAAAACGGAGAACAAAATTTCATGTTGTCATTATGCTATAAATTCTTGATAATATCAAATCCTGTAAATTTACTGCTGCCTTCTGAAACATTCAACGATACATTTTTAACTGAAAACAATATGAAGTGTAAACAATCTAGAGCATAAATATTAAATAGAAAACCAGATAACAACGACCTGCACTGAAAACTCCAATGGAAATAATTCGACAATTACAGTATATCAACAAATGACGGTAAACTGATACTTCGCTGTACACTTATACATAGTACAAATGAGATTTCATAAGTATATATTCACACATATCCACTGATATTCAAGATCGCAGAGCAACAAACTGATGGAATATTTCCAGAACATTGAGATCAATATCGGAACTGGAGAATAACTCTCGACGAAGGTCTTCGGTAAACTCATGCAGGTCCGCGCCATGCTATAATATTTCGAAGAGAATGATTAAAAATCTGTAGTGAACTTAAAAAAATTCTAATTCGTACTTTAACTAACGTATATCTTCTAAAAAATGGGTAAAGCACAGAGACAAAACAATTGCTTACAATTTTGCAAACACTTTGAAATCAACAATTACGAACTATTTCAGCAATATAACGCTAAGCGATTAATAGACACTGGTCCTGTTCACAACACGTTCTAACCAAAATAACATTGAAAAATACCAAAAAAAAACAAAAGAAAACGTGCTCACCATAAGAAATATTTGCTTAAAGCGTCCTTTGATCCAAGAGAAATAAGGAGTACGAAAATCTGTACCCTCTGTTTCACAGTGAACGATGTATTCGGTAAGCAATACTGTAAACTTCTAAAAACAATCACAAATATTTGTATTAGGAAATTCCTCCAACTTAGAATGATTTTGTTTTATATGAATATTATCTCACATGTAAGACATCGAGGAAAAGTGATTTCTGGAAATCTTTCAGATTCTCAAGTTTCTCTTTTTGTTGCTCTAATTCCTCTTGCTCCCGACTTTTCACATCCAAATCTTCCATCTACAACTCACAACTTTATAAAATATTTCCATGCACATCAATTTTCTAATTCGCCAAATAAATAACAACGAACCTCTTCGTCGTTACCTATTCGTTGATGCTTCACTCTTTTTTGTAAAATTTGCACATCATGTGCAACTTTATGGATATGACGCGACAGACGTTCTAGCGCTGTATTCAACACCTCCCATTTCCACTGCCTCAAAATAGGAAAAGAAAAACAATAAACACAAAAGAACAAAAGATATAATCGGACTTATGTGTTTCGCCTCGAAGGCTATCACCAAAAATCCATGAAATGACTACTCCGCAATCTAGAATTTGCATCTTCAACATTTTGTCGACCAATATGACGATGCGCTATAACAGTTACAAAATTCATAGATTGGGAAAGCGGAAATATCAGATGGAAATTCGACACATAATAGGAGCTGATAAACTATATTTCTTACCAAGTAATTGTTTCGCCAACACTGGAAGAGAGTGCGCAAAAGAATTTCTTGCATTTCATCGGAAGTATCTGCGACTGTCTTCAACGTAAGATTATATCTACAAAAACTGTATTATTGAGTCGAACGGGAAGATATTGAATAGTTTTGAAGTTTCAATATGAAAACGAGTTACTAATAATGTTACAGAGAAAGAAAACTTAACAAAAAGAAAAGTTGTGGTAGAGGAATACGGCAAAATACCTGGTTAAAGCTACGAAAGTATGACTAAACGATTTTGCTGACGTCTTCATTAACACCTAGAATTAATGGAGTGGTCTTATGAAACAAGGCGGCATGGTTATATCTCACTTCAACTAACCGAAAAGAATATTTTAAATACTTCAGGATCATAATTACCATCCACATCACGAATCTCAGAAATAATCATACTGTCATCGGCTCGGCTTTGTATAAGACTAACGAACTTACAAGCGATTTCATACCCAGGTACAGATTCTGTAATCGCTACAAATTATTGGTTGTGGTCGGTTCAAAAGCAGTTTAAGTTTATGCATTGCTCAAATTTTCGTTTGAACATTACGATCTATTAATGAAACAGCGGTGGTTCGAAAAATTTCGGATAGTAGACGAAATTCTTAAATATAAATGTTAAGATCGGCCATGAAAAGTTGACAAATGAACAGTAGAGAGCAATTAATGAGAGGGATATTATCGTGACTAAACACGACATGTTAGAAAAGTACGCGACAAAGACCATTATGCACACGCTTACTATTTGAATTAAATCAGAAATGTGAAGAAGCTCGATAAGTAGTTTGAAACCGCACTCGCTTTTGCACCGACCGAATAGTTCATATAAGATTACAGTTGGCAAATCATACCGTCATCATATTTGCAGATTACATCAGGTGGTGGTGGAATCATAGGTGCAAAAGATTTTGGTAAAAACTCTTTAAGCTGTCCATAATACGATAGACGCCGACATCTCTCTATCACCTCACTAGCAAATATCCTTTTCACATCCCATCGATCAGCCTACAATCGAATTTTGAGCAGTAGTGCAACAACCAATCTAGAAAGATTAATGTTTCAAATAAAAATAGTTATACAGTAAGACAATCTTTCCAGTCATTCCAAGACCACCGGAAACCAAAATTGGATAGATGAAAGCTGAACCAATCAACGAATCTGGAAAAATTCATTGTTTTAAATGATTGATATAATTGAAGCTGAAACTTTGTACCTATCAAGACACAAAGGTTGCATTGTAGCAGCACGCTGATAAAGAAGCTCAGCAGCCTGCGCCAACACTTGTGGCATTGTTGACGATTGCAATCTGCATAAATCCAATAGAAGTGGTCCTATAAAAGTTGATATTACAACATATTCCCCAGATGAGTGATTCCACAGTGCACATCTATAGTTTTGTGTACATATGGGTGATATTTTTGGAAATTATTATGTGGTATGAAGGGGCGCAGTGATGGAGGTGCGACGGTGACACGCAGACCGGAATTAGATTCGTGATCCCCCTACTCCTACCCCCTCCCTAAACCAGACCTACTAATCCTGTCAATCGCTGGTGGCCGGAAAATTGGTACCAAAAAAATCTGGATAAAATAAGAGCAGTAATTTAGTAAAGAAAGGTGAACTCAAGTTAGTATAGATCAGGCTCGCATTCAACCACCTCCACGATATCACGCTGAACAGGAATGCGTAAACGCGTCTCGCCACAAGGGATTTATGAAAGCCGAAACGTATCTTATTATGTGATATATATAAGTATTTCGATACTTTTATGGTCTGTCTTCACTTGTTGTACGGGGATCAACACATCATTCATTCATCCATCTCTTCTTGCGATTGTTGTCATGGGTAGTGGCCGATAAAAGCTGCAACCATTCTCATACTGTTATGTGTAAGTTAACGGCAACTGCGAATCTAGCTGATTAACTCGTTTTACGATTACGTCTGTCCAACATATATGTCCTCGTGAACGAGTGCATTTTCATAAAGCTCACTCTTCAGTTCTTTTGCTCCATTTGTCGTCCTTTCTTCTTATTATATGACTGGTCTATTTTATTGGTGTTTCAAAATAGATTTATATTTTTCAGAATGATGAAAATGGGATAAATTTCTAAAATTTGAGCGCAAGCCGGGAGAGCATTGTGAGTGCCGAATGAACTTTGAAACAGATCGTTCGAATACTCTATGTTCGTAGAGTACTTGAATGGAACGTGGTCGATGTATCAGTCCAGTATCAGATAGGTAACAGTTCTCGAAGGATTGGTGAGTCCATGGGGTGAGCATGGGTACTTGGGTCGTTCACTGAATATGGATAAAATGAAGGACGAATTGAATAGAAGCATGGATTTGGTTCATTAAAAGAAGCCAATGACCAAATAAACCGACTCCAAATAACGTTCTTACTTCTATGTATTTTAAATTGCGATGTAAATAACCGGATAAAGATTTACTTAGCAAAAAGTGACAATAATACCCGACCTTAATGGTAGGTCTATACTAAACAAAGAAGATCTGTAAATCCTAGCAAAGTTATTTCTCATTTTTAATTTGTAACACCCCTAACACGAAGCCTAACAATACTAGACGCAAAACAGTCTTTTGAATATTAGTAAAAGTAGAGTTATATGACCGAATTTTTGAAAACATGTCGACATCATTCACCTGAATGCTCTGGAAAATTAGATTTTAAGATATTTAAAACATATATCCCCAAAATTAGCAACATTATAAATCAGCTCTATGTTAGTGCCCATTGCTGATTTTTAAGTGATCATATTTTCAGAGAGAGCATCTGGAACAAAATGACATCGTACCATAGTATTTGATCTCTATGGTGACCGTAAAACAATAGCAACATAACGTTTTTCCATGGAAATCAAATTTTTAATCCAGAGCCTCCCCACACTAATATGTCGTGGGTGGTTTTGAGAAATAAATGTGTTCTACGATTTAATTATGAATGATTTATATAATGGTAAAAGTGTACGAAAATTAACGATTTCAGAAAATCATATATTTTCCAAAAAATGAGAACGACTGTCACACGTGAAATCAGCCAGTACCTCTGTTTCATTAAATTCACATATTCTATAAATACAGGCCTACATAAAAGCAGAAAAACCACGAATTTTTCGCTAATTTTTTGAGAAGGCATGTAAAAAAAAACTAAACCGTAAAAACCTGTATGTTGTGGAGGATACGGAAGGCGAAAGAGTTGTGAGAACAATACCTCTAAGATCATGTATGCTATAGGAACATTCGCACCAAGAGAATAGTTGGTCAGTTCCTCAGCACTTAACAAATAATGTTATTAGATATAGAGGAAAAATTGCCCACAAATATAAGTTGGATCGACCTCATACAAGATTCAAGGGAACAAAACTAAGTGCAAAAATAACGATGTTGGTTTTCAACTGATTCAAATTAATGTGTAATATTATAAAAAGCTATAGAAATTGAAAAATCGTAAATACAATTTTAAAATTTTGGGAAACCTAAAATGATAATTTGAGTAAGCTTTCTCGCTAAATATACGTTGCAGAATACGCATACGCATGTGTTAATAGCGATCTCGTGAAAGTGGTTGAATGCAAGCGCAATCTATAGAGTGACTTGAGTTGATCACTCTTCCCCAAATGAATTTCACTTATCTTACCGAGATTCCTTTGGCACCAATTTACCGACCCAGAGGAATGGTAGGCTTCGTACCTCTGCGGTTATAAGATGAACAACACCGACTTGGTGAAGAGTGGTCATCTCAAGTAACTGTATAGACCAGTTTAGCATTCAACCACGATATCACGTTGGACACGAATGCGTTGGTGCATACCGCCACAAGGGATTAATTAACAGCAAACGTCTTATCTTATCTAATTAGCGAATCACGGTGATAACTTTCATCGAAAATAATCACATAAGAACGTTAAGTTCTCCACTACAAATAAGTTCGAGCTGCTTACACCGAAGATATTCAAAATACAGGTGCGCAAAAACTGAAATGCCCTTATATATCTGATAATGCTAAGTTGATTGGAACCGCAGGCTGCACTCGAACCCGCATCTACAGATGTCTGATCCGTTATGCTACTGATCACAATACCGAGGTCTTAAGTTGTTTCTCACACATTGTCTAAAACGACCCACCATTTCGGATTAATGTATAAGAATCAGTAGCCTGGATGCAGTACAGCACATATAAAAAAAAGAAACGTTATGTTAAAATGCCTGCTCAAAAGCTCTGAGCTATTGAGTTATAAAACAGCACTAACAAGAATTTTGAAAAATAACCGAAAAAGACTGTTTTTGTGGTAAAGGTAAAGATTTCATGAGAGCGAACAAAAATCAATTCAGGGTACAATTCCAGAAAAAAAATTCAATTTCAATGTCATATAGCATGGAAC
>KN716179.1:182112-193317 GCA_000816705.1 Dictyocaulus viviparus
ATATATATATATATATATATATATATATATATATATATGAAATTCAGCGTTAATCAAGCTATATAAATTTTTGGTTGCGGAGTTTGCCTTTCGACTTTATTCACTTTATTCATTATCGCTTAAGTGATTGCGCGTAAAACTTGTTCCTATACGCGATAAAACACTTTTTCGGTATATAAAAGAATGAATTTTTAGGAATAGACTCAACGAAAAAGAAATGAAATCAAAATCAAGGAGTTAGACACATTGCGATAGAATCGGAAAATTAAGTTGTAGAGCTTGCATGGCGTGTAGTATAGTGGATTTCTAAACATTGTATAATTATAAGGAAACAAAACTATATATTAAATGCTAAGCAATTAAACATTCGGATAATGGAGAAATAAAGCCAAAAACAAGATAATAAAGATGCAGCTGATGTTGAGTATGATAAAATTTGAAGATTAATGAGTTTCCAATTGTGCTTATTTGAATACATCATATATTGCGATTCAAATTGAGCGTTCAATGCAATAGTGTACGACGAAATATCAATGAAAATAGTGAAACAAACTTACCAAACTTTCCTATCAGCGGCATTAAATTCAACTATCCAATTTAATTCCTCTTCTATTAGAAATCGCTCAATAGAATGAGCTCCTGGCAATACAGTGCCCTAAAACTAAGTTCCCAGATACATGAAAGATTCCCAGATACAAGCGATTCTTTTATAGCAGAACAAAACAACACAAAAAAATCCCACGTCTTCGGGACAATCGGCGTAATCAAAAAGCCGAAAAACAACTGTTGGCAAAGGATAATTTGATTCTTCTTTATGACAAGGAGGTGAAAAGCTGCAAACGGATGCTTGTAAAAGTGAAGCACATAGAGAATAGCCTACGATACCTAGGCAAGTTATGCTGTAGCGCGTCCTGTAGAGCAGCATCAAAAGCAACATAATGCCTAGCAATTTGCTTTTCCTTCCATCCTACACTTTGAAGAGACTTTATTTGAGCTAGAAGGCAATCAAGACTATCCTCCTGTTCATGATGTACACTGGAACTCCACACTTGTAGCATCTAAAAAATTCCAGATGATAAAAGAAAAGTGCCAAATGCACAGTTTGTATATAATACCTTAACATGGACTTTCTTCCTGCCTTCAATATATTTGCTTGCTCCTTCGAGAATGTTGTTCAATTCGTCTTTTCTCTTCTCACTCAATTCTAGTCCAATCCATGGCAAAACACGTAACACAACATAAGCAAACCAATCAGTACGAACCTGAATGCAACAGGAAATGAGGCGGAAAACCATAGAAATAAATAATCCATGCGATAAAACTCCGAAACAGTTTTTGTGAAACAGAACACACCTGTGGGACATTTTCTTCAAAAGCTGATTGCAGAAGAGATTCTAAGAACTCGACAATAGAACTCAAAGTAAGAACCCGACTGTTACCTAGGTCACAAAGAAAAGCGATCTGAAAAACTAAAATTGCTGCTGCGATGAAGTTCATCAAGGAATTAACAACTTACAATAAACATCGCTTGTTGGTAGTCTTCTGCCTCTAGCTTTCTTTGCAGATCAGATACCAATTTTTCGACAATCTGAATATAATCTCTTCCTAAAGATGTTTTAACAATTTATATTGCAAACAAACCTCTCCACCAAAATTGAAGTTTTTCGCATTCAAAAGACCGACCAAAGTAGAATAAACAGTAATTTTATCAGGTAATTGACAAACGCTGAAATAACAGAAGCAGCTGGAAAGGCAGGACACTTGGATGAACTCACCAGAATGTAACTATTTCTATTATTTTTGTTCGGTACTTATCAAGATCTGCTTCTAAAAGTGAACACAAACTTTCCAAGTTACTTTCCAATGAAGAACCTCCAGTCTAAAAATCAACTTTACCTCAGTATTATGAGGAGAATCTCTTTAAAAAATCTTTTTCCTCACACTTTCATCAACTCTCACTATCAAGGTTTGGAGCCGGTGCTCAACCTCATCATATTCCGGAGGACCACGACGTCTTTTCAAATCGCCCTCGTAATCTAAATGTTGATGTTTCAAAATACAAATTTCCATAAAGGTCATATATTTTTCCAGCAAATTGTCCAGACATATTCCTTCCAAACGAAATAATATTCCTAGTCACCGTATGTTTTTACGAGACACCTGGGTGTTTTTACAGGTACGGGGTGTTCACTTAACAAAATATTTTCTGCCGAAATACTACGTAAAAAGTGCATCACTATCTCTACATTTTTACAAAAATTTAAGAAAATTACCGTCACTCAGACGCCTTCTTCGATTACTCATTATGACAATTCACCACTAAGCACGTATAACTGGAAAGAGATATGATCAATTCAATACCTTGACACGTCTAAGTGAACTAAATATTACATTCGTAAACGTATATTGAAGTAATAGTTTGAGAACTCCTCAATTGTAGCTATTCAGTTATACGTCCAATCACAGGGAAACTATTATTTGTCAACGTGCAAGTTAAATACGTACTAAACCCAATTTTTAAAGAAAGAAATCAACAGAAAGGATAACTCGTCCTTCAACCTTGTACGTGTGCCATCAGTACTATATTATTATGCCTATTATAACCTATGTTTCTACTTACCAATTTCATTTAATTGGAAATCATGAGACTTAAGCTGTTCCGAAGAGACATTTTCTCTATAAATTTTTGTATATAATGCTAAGATGTTCTAGATTACTTGTTCCAGGGAGTTCATCACTTGTATGCTACTTCTACAGCACTACACATTTTCTAAAATCAACAGTTCACTCTTATTATTTCTAAAGACATCGAAATTTTATGAACATATCGGTCAGAGGATCAATTATGATAATTACTGTCTCCCTTTTACTGTACGGAGCATTTATGTAGATAAGCTTTGGCCCTGGTCATTACCAAAGCTTATCTACATAAATGCTCCGTACAGTAAAAGGGACCACTCTTTATTAAATTAGCGCCGGCTATTTGTCTCAGATTTTCTTGGTGTAAACTTACTACCTCTGGTGGGACCACAGCGCCCAACCATCCCTCAGCAGGCATTACTATGTCATTTGTTATTTGTTAAGCAGAGAGAAATTTAATAACAACTGTATTTCCGAATTAATATCAGTTCTTTATTTAAAGCCATAATGAACCAGGCATAACATAAAGTCGCAATATGCTAACCGAATGAACTTGATCACCATAGACATGACATATAAATAATATTTATGCATTCAAGAATGTGCTTGTTCCGGAATAATAGCATTTCACAGACCGATCTCCTTCAGCATAAAGCAGTTCAGATATGTCAAGTCGTATCCCTTTTCGCACACTAACAATCATCTGAAACATTGTATCGGCATAAACTCTAAATTTTTACAGGTTCACACCATCATTCAGGGAATTATAGACGAAATGGAATTTTAGTAAAACACTTTCCTTGCTGAGTGAGTATCTCATCTCCCTCACCTGTCCAGTAACATCCTTGCCAAATCCAGATCCAACTGGTATGAGTTCTACTAAGAAATCCGCCTTGTTGTTCATGATAATACATGACTTTGTCACTCTAGAGAACAGTGCCAACAATAATCCATCAGATTTCAATCTGTTTTATGGATAAAATCAAAAAAAAAATTGAGCCAAGTAGTATGCAAAAATTTATTTGTGTGACAAACCGACTGTAAAGTCTATATAGTAGATAAATGATGGAGTAGGGACGCATTCCTAACCTTTCCAACGCAGCAACATCATCAATGATCAGAAGAGATGGTTTATCATCAGTTTCAAAAACCTGGGACACAAATGCAAATAGAACAGCTTGATTGTATTAAACGTCCTTAAATACTAATGGTATTTTAGTACTTGAAACATTTACCATCCAACAGTTCTTAATATTCCCATTCCCATGAAATGAATAAATTAAATAAGTAATAAAATAGTAGTAATAATAATAATAACTACGAATTAATGAGTTATAGACATTTTATTTACATAGTTGATAAAAGGCAAGTCACATCAAGACTTACAAAAGCAGCGAAAATGGGTAAAACTATGCGTTTCATTTTCAAATTCCACTTTTGGTGCATGATTGTCCAGATTTTCGACACTACGTAATCAGAATAAAAATCCATATGCCACATTGCATCGTGAGGTAGATTTACAAAACTCTGACCTTCTATTCATGCCTAAGATTGAATATTTGTGTTGTCACTTGCTCTAAATCTTGGAAATCAGCTGAACATGAAAATCCACACATTCTGTAAAATGCATACCCAGACTTCTCATCTGTCTGTTTAAAAGGGAAAACGGCGGCATTGCAGCTGATATTTCTCAAATGCCAAAGAAAAACATTCTTTTTAAGTGAAATCACATTTGTCGCGAACCTTATAAAAATGTTTAACTCATGGCCGTCGACAATATGCAATTCCACGTTGCTTTAACAAAATTCTGGAGTCATCTAAAATGTTTAAAAAATTTTGCACTTCGAATGCAACGTTAATTTGAGTCAATAAGATCTACTTATATTACTTGTGTATTTCTCAAAGTACACTTCTTAAGAAGCTGAACTCTCAAAAATTCGAGAAAAAATATCCGCTGGTAAGATTTTCATTGGTACATTCTAGACTACTATAGAAGTTGAAGAGATCTCACTAATACATTTCTGTATGATGTACTCTGTACATTATTCTTATTAAAGGACTTCGGTGATTAAGTGCTGATTAACTCTGTCCAATAATACAAATGAGATGTGTTATCGTCTCCCAGTCAGTACTCTTTGATCTTCTCGGAAAAAATGAGCAATTTCATTAACCCTAACAGAGATGGGAACGACTAGTGGTCTATAAGAGAAAACAACCCCAAACTAAACTGGCAATCTCATATCGTACATCACTGCGTCGCCTTTAGCAATACGTGTATTCTTTATAGCACTGCTAATGACAGCTAATTGCAATGTTTGTTTAAACTGTATCGTATTGATGAAGCGTTTTTGGAATTACATATCATAATCAAATTAAATACACCTTTTCAAAAGACTTCATCAAATCTTTTTCTTCAATATGGAGACTACTTTCCAGTATATCGTCTATTCCAATAACCGATATCAAAGAAGGATCCCAACGCAACGTAAGTTTTCCAAATAGTGTCCTCAAACCAAGCGAAAAATCACGATTTAAAAAAAAATTGATGGCGGGAGAAAATGTTCACACTCACTTGTAATTGGATTCTGCAAGATTGAAAGTAATAATAATAACACGCTTTTTCCGCTTCAGAAATGTGTAGCAATAATGCAATTGTAGAAAGAGATCTGATAAGGATCCTGACGAAGTTACTACACCAATGCCTTGCTCTACTCCAGGTATATTCGATAGAAGATTCAACATCAATTTGGATCCATGAAACAATACACAATAATAAACACTGATGACTAACAGCAAAATAGTTCACAATGCTTCACATTCAAAGTTGACATAGCTTCTGAAACACCGTTCATGACTATAAGGCAAAGTCATATATATTTATAAACATATAGACGTATATGAATTACTTTTACAATTGAGTATGCACGCATGTATGTATATAGCGGTATGTATGTAAAAAGTATATCGCATAGAAATAGAGATGTTTATGCTCATGATATTTGCTGAGGTAAATGTTCTCCCATTTACCACTAAAATTGCAGATCGGTATAATATTATGAAGTTTGCAGAATAAAACAAAAACAAACAGCACGCCCTCAATCATACTTTTGTTAGAAAACAACTATGAACGACATTATCGAGCCTGCTTGGTTAAAAGGAGCAACTAACATGTCTATGAATACATGGCGAACCTTTGTTTGTGTAGCAACGACCATATGTTATGACGCCTAAATTTAAGGACATCTAACAGTACGAACTTCACCTACAAAACATACAAGTTTCCTGATTTAGTTTTCTGATCTCGTTACTCTTTCGTTAGAATTTAAACTCTCTACATGTTATGCATATAACTTATATAAAAGTCTGTTTCTATTAACATACAAATGTGTTTCAGGACTCGGATTGTTTAATGACAGAGCATTATTTCACTATAAATGCGAAGCCTGGTGAAGTTCCATACGCTTCCGCCTTAGCAATAGCAGCAGGAGGCTACAGTCCGGAATTATCCATTAGACTGAGCGACGATATAAAGCCTGGGTTGACTATGTAAGTTAACACTGATTGTGATGTAATTCTAGTATGTGGAAGTTGTGCCAAGACCAAGTCATTAGAATATTACTCGTGTACAAAGCGACGTGGACAGGTGTATTTTTATTAACGAAGAATCTTCAGCTGAGTTTGTAGTGCTGTTCGCTATAGTGAAAAGTGAGAAACTGCGATACTATTTGAACGTTTCGAACGTGCGGTAAAAAAGATCCATGAAGACGCATTATTTTATTATTCGCTATTTGTGTTCCACCTTACAATGTCGTGGCATTATCATATGTTATCTCAATAATTTATTTCGGGAAACACTAGTGGTGCAGTACAAGTATATTACGCTGCTCAGTATTGAGTAAATGAAGTTCCTCATTATAAATTATATTTTGGTTTATTAATAATACTTTTTATTATTTTTCATATTACATATTTGAAGCGTAGTATTATTGCTAAGTAGCGAAGAATATCTTATACAATCTACGATTTTTCGACCAATTATGTCGACTATTGATTCACTGTTAAAAATGCTGCGAAGAGAACTTATCAACCAGGCTTCACCTGGAAGCATTGATTTCCATGAAAACAAATAAAAGTACGTACAATACGCATCCTTGCTGTAAAAGTTGACCAATGCTGGGAAACCTTGTTTATAATTGTTTAAGCTTAACGTTTCAGCTTTCTGGCATCCTTAATTTCCATATGCATACATACGTTTTAGTTTTTGAAGTGACCGCTGTTATTATGCATTGAACATGTGCACAGATTTTCTCATCGTTCTTTAGAAATGGATATGTCATAAGCAATGACATCACGATTGCAAGAATTATTTCTCAAAGTATCGGCGTTGAAGATTTCACTGGAAGAACGTGCTTCGAACGTTCTAAGGTGTGGTTCAAGTTTTACTCTAGAATTGATTTGCGCTATGAATATCGTTTGTTACAGATTGATGAAGTGCTTACATTGTGTGAGCGGGTCATTGATGGATTTTTGAGTTCTGAAGAAGTTATGTTCGGAGTTCAATTGAGCGAGTTTGGTACAATCTTTAAAAGACGTATAACAATTGCAGACATAGCTCTGTGGAGTCTCATAGCTAGAAATCCTTCTGTAGGCTTTCTTTTAACTTTTGAATTATGGCTATCAACTGTTCTAGCTTATTGTGCATTATTAAAGTAATTGAATGCTTTATTGTTCTTTTTAGTTGCAAAAAAGTTTTTGTGGTCTATTCAATGTTGTTCTTGAAGACTGTCGGTTTTTGAAAGCTCATATGATGGTTGGGAAGTTTGTTGACAAGACCATTAAGGTATCACTTTTCCTCAGCTTAATTCATATTTCAACAAAAAGTATGAACTATATATTATATATTATATTATTAACTATACTATATTTCACTTAGTATTTAAAATGAATCATTGGATCTTTGTTTCCCAGCCTCAAATAAGGGAAAAACAAAAAGATGAAGGCAAATTTGTTGATCTGCCTGGTGCTGAGAAAGGAAAAGTGGTCGTTAGATTTCCACCTGAGGCGAGCGGGTAGGATGATTGCATTTTCTTTGTTGGTGAAAAGTGTCTCACTTGCGTAGCTGTTTAGTTATCTACACATTGGTCATGCTAAAGCAGCTTTGTTGAATCAGTATTATCAGCAAGAATTTGAGGGAGAACTTATTATGAGATTTGACGATACTAATCCTGCCAAGGAGAATTCTCATTTTGAAAAGGTGTGTCGCCTCAAATTACAGCAAAAATATTACAGGAAATTATACATGTTTTAGGTCATACAGGAAGATCTAGCATTGTTAAATGTTATTCCGCACCGCTGGACACATACTTCGGACTATTTCGACGTAATGCTAGAAATGTGTGAAAAGCTTTTGCGGGAAGGAAAAGCATATGTTGATGACACCGATATGGAAACAATGCGTAAGGAGCGTGAAGACCGCATAGCAAGCAAGAATAGGTGTTTATGTGAGTAGTCTTGAAAAGTATATTATTTATAATCTCAGTTTAAACGCTAACACTGGTGTCTTACGTTTTCATTTTCTTGCAGCGACTGATATGAATCTTTCATTATGGGAAGAGATGAAAAAGGGCTCAGAAAGAGGCAAGCAGTGTTGCGTACGCATCAAGATCGATTTCGAATCTAACAATGGTGCCTTACGAGATCCAACCATATACAGGTCAGCGCGTGTTCAATTTTTAGTAATATCAGTTGTTATCAGGAAGCTTCAAATCTTTTAATTGAAATATTTTTACACAGAGGTCTAATTAGTTTGTTTTTTAGATGCAAGCCTGAAGAACATGTGCGGACGGGAATAAAATATAAGTAAGCAGTAGTATTTGTTATGATTTTGAAAATATTGATCCTGGACTATTAGATGTTTTTGTTTCTGTTTCTGATTTATTGTGGAATTGTTCTTGATACAACAGCTTTCAGAATTCCTTACCTCAGGTAATTTAAAATCAACTGAAGTGATTTGGTTTTTTACAGCTGCCAAATTGATTAAGATTAAGATAAGGATGGAATGTTAATGCTTTTCTGGTAAATTGATTAATGGGTTTCGGTTGAATTCGATTTTATGAACGAATGCCAGTATACGGCTGACGAAGATTTAAGTAATGACATAATGAACCTACCCGTTCGCTTTCCTACTAAAAACTCATCAATAGAAGCTTTCTACCTAAACTGAATGAGGTTGTTGATTGTTTGTGCTTCCATGCCCATACGCATATGAATGATCTTTGTAATAAAGATAGAGACATGGCTTTCCACTCAGTCTATTATGGGTTGCAAGAGCATAGGTTATAATAGAGAATGGTTAATACCTTAACTGCTTCTTTCATTGTCACAAGTAACACGAATTTCATTTGCTTGCCCAGCAAAGCAAGCTCAAAACTCACAGCTTCCTTGGCAGCACTGACGTGTTGTTGAATGTCAAGATGTCCAATTTGTTTTTGAAATTCCATAATGGTGTTTTAAGGTAGAGTATGGTAATCAATTATGAAGTTTGTCAAAACATCAATTTTGGAATGTAATCCCTACCAGATTAGTTGTAGCTTTCCAATGAAGACGTACTAAACAGATCAGCTTCTCTCCGTCAAATAGAATTTGTTGTGTAAAGTACTAGTTTAATTGCATTAGGAAAGTTCAAGTAGCCATTCCGTTGGTTAGAAGAAATGCGTTATGAAAGATCAGCTACGTGTAAAGTAGATCAGCAAAGGCTAACCTTTTTCAGTATTATAGATGATATAAACAAAATGGAAACATTGGCTAAATCTTGTCAAAAAATTGGGGATTAAATGATGTACTAGATATATAATATTTTGGGTGGCAATACCGAAAACACTAGTGGTAAATAAGTTATGCGAATCTAAGCACTTGTTCATGGAAAGTGTTTAGAGTTTATCCAACGTATGACTTTGCCTGTCCAATTGTCGATAGTTTGGAAGGTGTAACTCATGCTCTTCGTACTACCGAGTACCACGACAGGTATGGTTGTAATTTCTTCATATTTCATCTCATCATTTGAGAGTTAAGATGGACCAAATTGCAGAGATGATCAGTACTACTTTATATGTGACGCTCTCGGTCTTCGTAAACCTTATATTTGGTCGTATTCGCGTTTAAACATGACAAATACAGTTATGAGTAAACGAAAGTTGACGTGGTTTGTTAACGAGGGGCTAGTGGAGGGGTGGTAAGAAACTGCATTCTTTAAGAACTATTTTATGAAATGAGCGCTTCGTAATACTTTTGAGGGATGATCCACGGCTTCCGACTGTTCGAGGTGTGATTCGTCGTGGAATGACTGTGGAAGGACTGCGTCAATTTATTATTGCTCAGGGTGGTTCCAGATCAGTCGTCATGATGGAATGGGATAAAATATGGTCTTTCAACAAAAAAGTTATTGATCCCATTGCACCAAGGTTTTTCGGCAACTTAGTGCTAGAATTGAATTATTTCTATAATTTTTTCACAATAGATATACAGCTCTTGAGTCTATTGCGATCGTGCCTGTCTACATTTCGACACCTATCGTTGTCGAAGAGGTCCAAGTTCCTCTACATCCGAAGGTGTGGTTCTTATTCATTGCATGTGGATAAGATAACGAAAAATGGAAAACGAAACGTTTGGAACCTAAACGTTTGAAACGAACCGCTTAAATTCAATTATGTCATATTTGTACCCGATCTACAAGTTCTTGACCATTATTTCCCTCATCGCTGTGAAAGTGTCATTCACATGCATACATCGTAAATTTGGCATATTAGGTGAACGTACCAAATACTTCTACCTTTCCTTGTCCGGAGTTTGTTTAAAGTGAAAGTACAATTGTGTCATAAGTCTTTGTAACATGTTTCCAGATCTGAAATGAATTCTGAGATAGTAGTGATTCTTTGTTTATTTCAGAATGCTGATATTGGAAATAAGCGGATTTGGCACAGCTCAAAATTACTTCTAGAACAAGCCGATGCGCTTGAAATTAAATCTGGTGATACTGTTACCTTTGTTAATTGGGGAAACATCAAAATCATCTCAGTAGAAAGAAGCCAGGATGTTGTAACGCAAATACATGCGGTGCTAGATCTAGCTGATCAGGTAATTTGAGATATTGTTCTGGTTTAGTTCAGTTTAGATAATTAAAAATAGGTCTCAACGCTGAAAGCTCTCTCACGCGAATATTTATTTTCATCGTGAAATTGTAGATGTGATATCGTAGAAATCACTGCATACGAACTAATATATTCAGTTCAAATGTGGCAATTTTCGTTCTACAAGCCGAATTCCATTGATTCTTGGCTGGTTATTTCTAGTTCATATTATGGGTCCTTGTTCTGTTTCGTTTTTGACTTGCATCTTGTATACTGTCGTTATCTGATCTGGCTCAAAATTCGCTTGTTTTACAGAATGCTACTGTTTATTTTGTATCTGATTGTGTTTAGTTATGGTTTTTTAATGTACCATAGAATAACTGTTCTTATGTTGACTACTAATTTGTCTATTTTCTTATCTTATATATTATCTATATGA
>KN716179.1:193649-205707 GCA_000816705.1 Dictyocaulus viviparus
ATATAAATGTGTACGTTTATATATGTGCGCATATGTATAAGTATGGCAGTTCTCTTAATCTATGAGCCTTTTGGAAAGTATATTTAATGTTTTTCATTGGGATTTAGCAAAGTAGTGTTCAGATTTTGGTTGCTGTAATTTTTCAGGACTTCAGGAAAACAATGAAGGTAACATGGATTGCAGAAACGGGATCCTCTGTAGCCTCCTGCATCCCAGTGATAGCGGCTCAATACGATCACATTATAAGCAAAGCGGTTGTAGGAAAAGATGAGGATTGGCAAAATTTTATTAACTACAAATCTGTGGTCAGTGTTTGCGTACTACCAATTTGTCGTAATTATTACAATCAGCTTTCTTTTAGCAATTCATAAGAATGTTGGGAGAACCTGCTTTGCGAAATGTAAGGAAAGGTGATATAATACAGATACAGCGGAAAGGTTTCTATATTTGTGATCATGAATATCAAGAAAAAAGCATGTACAGGTATATCAGAAATCAGTGTATGATAGGTTGATCAAAGAAGACTGTTTTAGTGGGGTTGAATCGCCTCTTCTACTTATATACATTCCTGATGGACACGTGAAGGATAACACTAAATTAAAACAGGTAATGTTACAATTTAGGAGTTTATGGTAGTATTAAATATTATGAACGTGTTGCAAGGACCGTTCCTTTCTTGGAATCACGTAGCTTGACGGCAAGTTTTATCATATTATAAAATGCTACGAGTTTCGCCATCAATCTAACTTTTACGCTTTGTCATTTTCTTATGGATTTCTCCCAATATCTCCATTTTCTTCTCACTATGATCATAGTAGTTATCTAGAAAATTATTAGTTACGCCAGATTTCCAGATTGTTACATTGTGCAAGTATGACTCGTAATTTCCAACCGTTTTTTTCCCCATATTGTTCCGTTTCCTATAAATCACTCAAAGTTTAGAAAAGTGATAGCGAACCTAAAGCAGAACATCAATCCACTGCAAATTGTACTTCACTTCCAACTCAAGATGCTCTAACTGATGTCTGCAAGCTTTATGAAGAAATCTATGCTCAAGGAGAAGTTGTTCGACTTGAAAAGGCGAAAAATGCTAAATCGGTATGTTGGCGCTTACGAGATCGTGTCCAACGTGATATCGTAGAGGTGACTGAATGCGTGCTTGGTCAATACAATGATTTGAGTTGCTCAGTCTTTACCAAATCAGAGTGTTGTTTATCTGGTGGGCTTGGGTGCAGGCACAAACTTACATGGGCCTACGTGCCTTTGTGGGACTTTCACTGTTGACCCCCACTTTCTGCTTTCGTAGTATCTTCAGTTGTTTACACGGTATTTTCAGTGGAATTAGAATTTTTTTGTTTTAGGAGGAGTCTATGGCTGCAATAGCAAAGCTGCTTGAACTAAAGAAGCAGTACAAGGAAAAGGCTGGTATAGAATACAAAGCTGGTCAACCACCTATAAATAACTCATCATTATCTTCACAAGATGTCTCTTCAGAAATTACAGTCCTGAATGAAAAAATCAAAGCTCAAGGCGAACTTGTACGAATTGAAAAGGCCAAAAATCCTAAATCGGTCTGTTATTCGGTCTTTTCCTTCTTGTAATAATTTTCCTTAAATTTATTATGCCTTTTAAGTGTATCCTTCACATTTCAGGAAGCATCTATTACAGCAATAGCTAAACTACTCGAACTGAAAAAACAATATAAAGAAGTGTCTGGCCGAGAATACAAACCAGTCTGACAATTGATAAATTCTGCCTTCACCATAATCTACATATGATATCTAAGCTTGTCCAGGTATCTACGCGTCCGACGAGAAATATCTGCTTTATAAAGAAGAAAAGCACTCTTCAGAGATTTTTTTGTTGTAACACCTCTTTTATGTTTTGTGCATGGAGTGTAGTTTTGTAAAAATAAAATTTATTTTTAATTTTTTTTATTCAAAAATTCTCTCCAGATAAAGATTAGTCTATTTTATTTTTACTCCAGTCTACATTTATGTTTTAATCGGTTAGTCATGTGCGATCTATCTGCCACTATGTATAGATAATTATCATTTTCCAATTTGACGCTTTCGCGTGCAATTTTATGGTTGATGTTCTTGTATCATTTGCTTTCGAGAGGTGCATTTTTAACTTGATTGCTGCTTCTATTACTGACTAGGCGAAATCATTTGTGTGGAGGGGCGTGGAACAATATGTTTTCTTTTTACGGAAAGAATATAAATATTCTTCATATTCTCGACAGCAGTCTGACATTTGTTGTGGATCTATCAGATGAATATTTCTTTTAATGCTTGGTGTTGTTTTTTTATTCATTCATTCAAAATAGACTGATTTCATTTGGTACTATTGTTGCAAATTTTTTTTAGAAAAATGCACATTATATGATAGAAATACTTGTTTCTAAACACACAAATATGCTGGTACTACCATTCATCGTACTATATGGAGGTAAGTTTGGTGCAATATGTTTTCGTGCATTTGATCTTGCATTTAACATATTGATTATGATAGCTTTTTTCTCAACAACAGAAGAAATTTTGGGATTTGGGGACTGCATAGAGTAGAGTTCTAGTCTTCCGATATGTCATCAACGTAATCCCACATAGGAAATCTAGATATTTGAAGTAAACTAGAAGCAAATACTATTTGGGATTTCTATGTTCATGGTAATCGTAACGAATTCAAAAGGCAGGAAGCACCCACTCTTTTGATTTCTTTATTCTCCTTTTTCCATTTTTTATTTTGACTTATCAAAAAAATTTAGGCGGTAATTCCTCTATGCTTGATATATGCTATTGATATAATAAACCTATTGCTCAGAATATATTTCAATTGAAATTGTTCTAGTATTAATTTTATGCGACGGAGAGGGTCTTTCTGATGATATATACCTAACTATACCAGTTGCGGAAGGAGTAGTAGGTTATCGGCTCTTCAATGGAACACATCAGTTCGGATTTCATAGTAAGCATATCAAGTTCTTAATTTCAAATTCCATTCTTTCAGAACTCGATTAGTCAGGGTTAGCGTTTGGGAATTTTTACGCATGAGTGATATATTTTATGTTCCTTTTGAGGTGCCAAATCTGAATCGCGAGGAGTTGTAGTAGTGATAAAGCCGGGTGAGCAGAAAGAACTACGTAATTGTTGGCGAGGTCGTTTTCGCAATTACTTTGGGAGATACCATATCGTTATATCTCCGGATATGTTGGACCGGTAAGTTATATTTGAAAATATCCATTTCTCATTGGTTAATAGTTATTAGCAATCCAGATTTGTAGAGAGCTTATTAGGAAATTGTGATTGATGCGAAGTAACGCAGTGTTGGGAGTTTCCACATAGCTACGCAGATTTCACTGCAATTCCTAAATTTGAGCTTGCTCTTAGGTAAACAAATTTTCCTCCCCTCGGGTGTTGGTAATTTCACACAAGCATAATTTTGAGCAATGATTTGATGAAAGAATGGTTATTTCAAGTCATTGTTTACACTACTCTTTTGAAACACTTCTATGATGAATACACTATGTGCGGCACACATATGCAGGTCCACAGTTTGTCCTTTTGTTTTAACCCGTTGTTGGTTTTATCAATTTATACACTTTTTCTTAATATACGTTAAGAAGTGAATTTTCGTGTTTAATAATTTCAAAACATTAAAATATAGGTACAATTTACTTACTGCATATTTGTTAGTGCATCAATGTGAATAAATATTAGAACTTTTAATAAGTCGTCAAATATGTTTGCACTTTTTCCTTCGTATTTACCATCTTTGATAAGAGCTATGAGGTTGTTGCTATAAGCAATAATTTTTTTCAAATGAATAGTGAAGCAATGTTGTTTACTATGAAATAAGTTAGTCTTTGTGTCCTTGTGGCAGACCCTTATAGTTGAAGAAAATGAAGTCATTTTCTTTAAGAATGATTAAAAAAAATGGCGCATAGGTTTTTATTATTCCTTATAATTTATGAGTATTTAATTTCACTGCCATGTGTTTTATTTTGCAGCCTTTTAAATTATATCCAACTGCTAAGCTGGGAAGTTTTTGGGTTCCAAACAATGAGAAATTTTGCTCTCACACACTATTCTTGTTTATGTTGTTTTACCAAACTCCCTAGCATACTCTTTTTACTCTCAAACAATGAGAAATTTTGCTATCACACACTGTTCTTGTTTATTTGTGTTGTTTTATTAAACTCTATAGCATATCAGGTTTGCTATGAAGTATGTTAATTTCCTGATTGGTCGTTTTTTTTTTATTCCTGCAAAGATAATTCTTCTGATAGATTATAATCTCACTAAATGAATTAGCTGACAATTACAGTTTCTTAAAAGTATTACTTATAAATAGTGTTAGATTTCATAGATATGTATGCCTTTTTAGGTCAAAAATGGAAAAAACCTACTCGTTGACATGTTGTTTTGTTTTTACCACTTTTGTACAGAAGAAAGTTTGTATTGCTAGAAAATGGAGTATATTAATGGAGACGGGAATAAAGGATCGCTGATATCATAAAGTATAAAAATTGATAAATTGTCGTTGCTCTTGAAGACGCTTGAAGACTTGTCGCTAGAGCCACAGCGCCTCGCTTTTGACTGAGATTAATAACTTAGAACGAGAGCATTGTCAGTTTCCAACTGATCTCAACAAAGTAGTGGTTGTTTTTTAGGTCAACTTAGGATTATTAAGATTGAGTAATATAACGAATGATATTAAACTGAAAAGCGTGATTTGGCAAGAAAACCAAACTGGTTGAGAAGTGATAAATCCATCTGTTATTGTTTATCCCGAACTTGGATGATTGAAAAGTCATTGACAGGCGATTTATTGTGGTTTTAACTCGTTCTATTTCCGTTAGCCCATTACATTTCGATGAATGGCTTTGAATACAACCACTACATTTTATGGCTCTGAATGGAACCTTTCTTTTAAACTGATAAAGTATAAAACAAGGAAATTTTTAGTAGTGCTGTTCTTATATAGCTCATGAAAAATTATAATGTATGGACTGGCAAATTTTTAGTTGCACAACACTTCAATGGCCGCATCATTCCCAGTCGAGTCTGGTCGTGCTAAACTCATCAAGAAACATTGCTTGCTCACTTGGTTATTTTTCCTTTAACGTCCTGCTAATCGGTTAAATATCGTTAATATTGCTAAATATCCACGGATCGTCAGTTGTTTAGAAGAATTGTTGCTGACATCGAAGTTTGAGTTAACGACTATAACGACACCTCCGTCATCTTATGTGTTGAGGATTCATTCCTTTTTTGAGCTATGAACAACGATCACTAGCCGGGCTCTTCTCGCTTTGAATAGTTCAGTAACTTAAATGATTTTTTCTTTATCCTAAAAGATGTGGACATATAGAGGATTCTGATGATGCTCATGTGTTTTACATACATATCGTCAAATTAGCCCTTTCATTTATGCAGCGTAGTTTTGCTTTGAGATTTTAGCAGCTTCCTCGTCACCCAACTCTGTTTCGTCAATAGCAGGGCCTTTTCCGAATTGGATGATTGAAGCCTATTTGTTCTAGTATTTTGCAATTTGTAATCGTGGTTAGTCCGAAAAGCTCATCATAAGAGTTGGATGTTTCACTGATCAGCAACTTGGCCATCTATCTCAGGATGGACCAAAACTATATGTTGGGTTTTCGAATTAATGGTTTACTTTCAAATTAAAAGTGATGACCAAGCATACGACGACTCATTAAAAATTTTTTGCATGTTCAGTTCTATCGTTCAAGAAATCATTCATTCAAAATGTATCGCTGGATTAATTATGGTTAACGAAGAATCTAAGCTCGAACCTACGGCACATCTCTCTCATGATGGAATTTGTCCTAATCCAAACAGTGGTGAGTTATATTCTTCCTGATGTATACACACAATTTTTGTGTTAAACTACAATAATTGGTAAATGCTGCTTTTTATGGTTGAATGTCACATGATTTGTCATCCGATTACTTTGGTTTTTTTCTGATCAAAATACGAGGTTTGCATGCAATATTTGTTAAACAAATGCTCATGTTTACACGGAATCGCCTTCCTCAGACTACCATGATGTTCAGTTCAATAATAAGTCATTCGTTTGGAGACAAAACATTCACATAATACTAATAGAAATTTTCAACAATAAGTGTATGCACGTAACTAATCAGTTATCACTACCGTTCGAAGGTGATTTCCCGTCCATAATGCAAGTAGTTGCTCAGATTTTTATAGAATAATGTTTTTGTGCAGAATAAAATACTAGTATTTGATATGCGAGTGGGGTACCCTGTAAAGCATTGGTGGAAGGAGCCGCAATAATCCGTAGACCTATCGAGGTGTCAAATTTGGGATCAGCAACCAGGCAAATAGAGCTTTTCCAGTACTGTGGCATTAGCACCAAAATAATCTGTGGTTGTATGCAGCACTGATTTGGTTAGAGGTTGATCATCTTAAGTCAATGTTTATATTTTGTTTATACTGGATGTTACGAAGAGAACAATTGGCGCATAGTGTATCTCTACAGGAATTAAGGTTACGCTACTGCTAATTTTATTTATATCAAATGATTGTTTATTCAACTTTTCTGTTTAATTCAAGCTCTGTGGCATTAGTATAAAACGACCTGGAAAGAATTCTGTGTTGATCTTTCTAGTTCTTGCGCAATAATTGTGATTTAGACTTCAGAATCAACGTCGTTGTATTTATGCGTGCTGTGTGCATCCAGTGAAATGTTTTGCTTAAGTTTTACCTCCGAAGTTAGATAATTCTTGATTGGAATGCGAAGTGGGCGACTCGTACCGTCTCGCCATCACATTCTTCGTCACAAGTCACCATAAGATCAGCTATAATTAATGGCACACTCACTGATACGTGGTGCAAAGGTTGGGTTGGTTATAACAGTGAATTGCAATTAAATGGTGTTTTGAACAGTGAGAGTGATTTCTGTTATAGTGACCAAACTCTGATTTGACTATATCCATTAGTGTCATTGTACTTAAGCTCACTTCATCAGGTATAAAGGATAATGAATACAAGATTTCAGATTTTATAGTTTTGGCAAAGGGGTTATCTTGCCTCTTTACCTTTCCGCAGTTCACTACCGTATTATAGTTGTTTGTGTTTGCAAAATATTCCTAGCACATGCTTTATTTACTGAGCATGAAAAAGTGAAAATTCAATTTCAAGTGTTAAATTGGCTATGGAATTGGTTTAAATATGAATTTGTATATTAGAGAAAACAGGCGGTGACAATAAACAGTATGAGAGAATAATAAATATTCATAGTGAAAAAAGACACATACGGAACAATGTGTGATCTTTTTAAAATGTCTCATATACCAGTGATTGTCATGTATTCTTTTTTAAATCATGAACTTTGTCACTATTAAGACATTTATGGCAAGAATTGTTCGTCTTCATATTTTTGGAATGAAGAAGGGCACATTTTGTCGAATGGTCTGCGCAATATCGATTGGAAAATTCAGATTCTGTATATGGATAATGCAACACAAATTACTGCTATAAAAAAGGTGCGTGAATATTGTAGAACGATAGAATAGGATTTGTTTTTTAACTGTAGATGTTAGTTACATGCATAGGTATAGGCAATTTTGATAAAGCTTCAAGTGAATTTCAGTGTCATGACCTCTTCAATACACCAAGGGATGGCTCGTCGGTGTCTTTTCCGTTTTGCGCTGCTTCGTTCGGCGCTTTTAATACTGGCGCTGGATCTACTGAAATTTGTTATCGCAGAAGTAAGCCGTGGGCGCGAATGTTTGACTTAAACATAGATAATAAAGAGTAGGTTTTTTCTTGTCATGCTATTTATTGTTTTTTTCTAAAAATGTTACAAATGCCTATGATGACATTATCTTTATTATATTATTATACATCTGCGGGTGTGAGTGGGTTTTGCGACTAACTCATTATCATTGTGAATACTAAAACATTATAACTTATCATAGTTGATAGAAAACAAAAATACTATGTTACAAAATAGTTTCCTTCTAGTGATTTGTGTAGTCCACTTGTTGGCGTAAATGTTATGTTATATCTACCTCCGAAGGTTTACAACGAAACGGATGTAACACATTCTACCAGATATTTGGTGCTGTCGTCACGCGTGAGTATTGCCTCTTTAATTTGAAAAATTTAGAACTTTTTATGAATGACAAGGTGCTTTTTCATTTATATTACTATACAACACGACAAAAGGGATAGTCAAAGGAATTTGAACTAACTGGCAAATAGCATTTTTCAGGTAGATAGTTTTGGCCTCATTCCGGAAATATCACCTGGAGAAATCAGCGTGATTACATCTGTCATAGGACTTCTGGCCGCCGCACGAGCGATAGGGGAACAATTCGAAAGTTTCGAACGAGCTGCACACACGTCAAATCGTCATGTAATCATAGCTTTTTTTGATGGAGTATGTTTTTGATTAATCTTGTTGTGTAACTTGTATAGTTCTAAATGTGCTCAAGGCTATCATTACTTAGGAGTCTTTCGACTACATTGGAAGCAGTGATGTTGCATATGATTTGGTGTAAGTTTTGATGTTTGGAAAAACGGTTTTGTCTATATTCAATTGTGTTTAGGAAAGGTTCTTACTCGTTGTTTAGGAAAGGTGAATTTCCTCGGATATTAAAAAGTAGGCTCAAAGCACAACTTGATCCGATCGCACCTTCACAGCTGGATGGAATAATAGAGTTGCAACAGTTAGGGACTGGTGATGGTAAGAAGCTGAATGCCCTTGCTGATGGTGGGCAAGTAGATGAGGTCAGTTGAAGTATTTCTAATTGACCGCATTTCGCACTTTGTGAAGTAAAATTAGAAATGAGTTGTACAGTTATTGTTATTTATTGATGTTTACCGAATCAGCTCCAAGAAATGATATCTTCATTATCGCATGGCGCTGCTGTTGCGGGTGGAACAATAGTTCATCCTACAAACACTTCAAGAATGCCTCCATCAAGCTGGTACTCATTTTCACGTATATCGAGTTCCATACGTGGAATTGTATTGGCACCATTTCGAGAAAAATATGAGTATCGGTAAGTATAATGCACTGTCTTAGTGCAGACTTTGTGTTTCGAATTTCTCACACTTCAGACGAATAAACTCGATTCTCGACCGTGCGCAGTGGAATGTCTCACAACGCTCTACTGCGGTTTCCGAAGTTATAGTGGCAGCAAGTGCAATATTGCGAGTTGCAGCTGATTATGTCCGTTTGGATGCTGCTCAGAAACAGGCACTCAAAATTGATAGTGAATTTGTGGGTAATTTTTGTACAAAGTATATGCTATTGTTTTCTTGGTAATGTTTTTTTTTATATTGAATTTCTCAGTTGGCAGCTAGGTTGTTGGTTGTCAAATGGCCGTGTTGTTCCTAACGTCCATGATGATTTAATCAAGTGAATCTAATTGTCTCTTATAACTTAAGATGTCTTCCGTCTCAAGATCTCCTTTTCTTTTCCTTACAGTTTTAATTTATCTCGTTTCGTTATAGGTTCATTCACTTATTGAATGCTTTATTGATTCTGCTGACTGGTTTTCATGTGAATTTTTCAACCGAATCAACAGTGGTCGATTCAAGCCTTCTTCTGGTACTGTTTGTTTCGTTTTGCAATTGTGACTCTAACATGCATAATTTCAGCTTTTTATTCTGGAAAGTCTACCTACGTGTCTGCGGGTTATCGAAATCCTCTTCGTTTTTTTGTGGAGTGGTTAGCGACATATGCGATAGGGTCCGTCTCCTACACAAGCAATGTAAAGGACAAGAAAACTTGTGATGATTTAGGAAAAGATCAGAATGTGAGCTATAGCAATATTACGATTTCTGTCGGAATATGGTGTGTTGCAGTATTTCCGTAATGAAGGCCGGCAAAAGACTTGTTTTTCTAGGATGTATACAAACGTTGTTTGCAAATTATCTAGAGCACTTAGATGACTATGGAAATAGCAATATAGTGATTATTGCAAGTACTCAAAATGTCAGAACACGTTATCAAAAGTTCTTATTTTCCATTATAAAGCAGAGAAAGCTTAGCGATAAGTTTTTTGAACGTTCGTACTATAGTTTTTATTTGAAAATTTAGTGCTAGAACAATGGCATAGGAAGTTACAGAACAACGGTTCTCATTTCAAAAACAAAACAGCTGTGAAATTGGTTGAGATTTTTTGGAGTAATTTGTGCTTATGGTATTGACTCTTGGGAATTAATTGCTGCAATTATTTTTTTAGTAAATGTTGCAGATTTAATTCATGATAACATTGGAAACCTTTATGCTTGCAATATTTCTTTCATTGATATATTCTGTCTTTTGAATTCTATGGTTAAAAAATGATATGAAGCATTCAAAATTCCGGAACTAGATTTGTTATACAAGTAAAGTGATGTGAGAGATTCTAGTATATGATTTGTTATGTAAGGAAAGTGATGTTATTGGTTTTAGTATATAGGCAGACGTTACAATGTGAAGGATTTGTACCTTCTCGGACAAATTGCAATATTGGTTACTTCTAGCTTTTGCTTACCATGTTATAAATTTTTTTATATACAATTGTTAAAGCTCGGCACTGCTTCATCAACCTGTTATTTCAATGTTTACCTGGATTCCCGTTGATCATCGACTAGGTCGATCGGGCACCAGTAAAGCTTCCATTTTTCCGTATTGAGCGCGGGAATAGTCTAATGAGTTCTTTTCGTTCTAGGGATTGACTTAGATCAGATCCTTGTGTTCCCTCTTCTACTTGTGTGATGCTGAAAACGCTAAGCATTACTCTTTCGATATAGCGCTGTATTGCGCTCAATGAACGTTCATCGTGCTTTCGTAATGTCAAGTTTCTGAAGCATACGTTAAGGCAGGAAGAACCGTCGTATCAAAAAGGCGGGCTCGCAATTTTGTCTTCTTTGTTCTCTTCACTACCTCCTCGATGCTCTTATATATTCGTCAAGCCCTCCTGCTTCATTAATTCATGCGAAATCGCTGTATGACTTCGGAACAGTACGATTTCTCTTAGGTCTTCATTATTTCTGAAAGCGTAGGAAGTGAAAGTCCATGGTGCTGTTCAATAAAGATTGTTCCTACTTCAATTACTTCAGTGATTTCAGAAGTAATCTGGTAGGATGTCAAGCTCTAACGTGCGAAATGCCTAATCTAGACAATTAAACAAATACCATTTATGCATACATATTATTTTATGGAATATTTCCAGCTAACCTCTGGTGCTATGTCGTTCATCATATTGATCTCACAACTCAGGTACACATAGCTTGACCGATCGGAGATATTCTTTCCGCTGAGCACAAATGGGGCATCAGCAACGTCTCCGTACTTCATGAACATCGTTTTTTGGATGTTTAATTTGAGGCCAATTTCTTCACAAGCGCTGTAGAAGTCGGCTAACAATTGTTTCGCTTACTCGATGTTTGGTGTAATAAATACGATGTTATTGGCAAAGCAAAGATAGCGAAGTTGCCGACCGTCCACTTTCAGTCCCATGTCATCGTATTCCGATTTTCGCATGATATTCTAAAGAATTGCTGTGAACAACTTTGGCGAAATGGTATCGCCTTGTCGAACCCCTCTTTTAACGTTAATGATAATGTCTTAAATGCTAATGCGTTAATACGTTTCAATGTAAACGCTATTAATTATGTTGAGATGTTAAGAGAATTACAAAATCTCAATGAAGTGCAACTTGTATAGCTGTATTGTTTTGATATCATTTCTTCATATGGATAGAATGTGAGAAAGCTAAAGCAGAACACTGACCGAATTCTCTAATAAAAACAATGGTATTGTTGTCAATTGTGGATTGCTCTTGAGACGGTAACACGAAGTTTTACGAGTTTTTTTGAACCGTTATATTGCTTTAATTACTATTTGTTTTTGTTGTAGGTTTATGTGTACACTTGGCAGGCTGATCCGCGGACCGGTGAATATCACTGTTATCGTACTCCGTTGGATATCCATCAAGTGAATTCTCCTGCTTTTAGAATTGACGGTGCGTTTTTGTAGGTCTATATATATATATATATATATATATATATATATA
>KN716179.1:205807-225585 GCA_000816705.1 Dictyocaulus viviparus
ATATATATATATATATATATATATATATATATATATTTTTCCTTTGAAAATTTCTTAAATTGAAGAAGATTTCTTTAAGGATATAACTTTTCAAACAGCACCTACTCCACGTGGACGGAGTCGTTGTACAGTATTAACAATCTGCAACTTTACTTAGTAGAAGAAGAGTCATTCGAGAAGATCATGTTATGCTTAGGAGTAGCACTTGTTTTAATCTCATTTTTGGTATGTTGTAAGTACTCACGGTATGTGAATACTACAGTATTCTTACATTTACTACGTATACTTATTTCTAAGTGGTACTTTCCGAGATTTACATTTTTTCAAATCCACTTAACATAAGGCAAACTTCAAACAGCGATGTACAACAAATCCCAATTACTTACTCTCATATCGGTTTCAGTATAACTACGACTTATAATTTGCAGGAAGACAACATACAAACAATTGCCATATTTACTTAAAAGTTTAATGATTAGCATTAATATAATTGCTATATTCTTTGTTTTTCTGTTTTGATATATTCAGCTTAAGGTAGTTCTTTGCTAGCTGAATGTATCAATAGACCCTTTTTAGGTCTTTTTACTCTAACCATAAAAAATGGTTTTTTTTCTAATGATTGGTCAAACGGAATTTATGTTGGCAATATAAAATTGGAGCTATTGAAGTATAAAACTAAGGTGTTAAGCCACATGTAATTAGGTTCACCATTAAGAAAACTGTGATTACAAGATATATGAGGTGAAATCGGCAATATGTTAATTACGACACAAATATAATACATGACTCATAACGTCAATAGTTAACATTTCTATCAAGCTAGATTGATTAATAAATGTTGTTAAACTACTCTTATCAGAATGTTGCTAAATTTACAAATCTTTTTCAACAATTGTAAAAATCACTAAGTCTGTTATTTTCTTAGATTTCTTTTTCATTTTTTCGAGATTTTTTACGAGATATATGTGTAAATAACTTTATAAATTTTAAGGATTGATTTTATTAGGAATCTTCCTTAATTTTTAATTACTAGTGGTACTTAGAAGTAGCGAATTCTTTATTTCAACACGAGCATATTACGCTAACAAAATATTAGGAACTCAAATCAACTTGCATTTAAAAGCAGTGTTCATGACTTTCGTAAATTGTAACACTAACATCTTACTAAGTTTGGTTTTTCCATCCGCAATACTTTTCAAGTCTCACAAACTATATTTGACAACCTAGAATTTTACAACGTAGTAAACTTCTGTCGTACAACAAAAGTCTTTTATTTTCTATTCAGTGAACGTACCACTCAAACTCTAAAGATGTATTTAGGTTGTGGGACGCTGTTCAGAGGACTCCTTCATAATTGATGAAGGTGAACGTCTCGCCGTAGCAGGAGAACCCCTATGATAGCCATAGTGTTTGGGACGTTGAGGCTTGGTTTCACGATATGTAGTCAAATTGCGGGATCAAGTTTCACGTATAACATCTGTATTTCCTAGTTTCAATCTCTCTCTTCAATCCGACATTCAGGCTTGTATATACTATTGTTGGTTACCACGTATGATTACCAGTTCAGTTTGACTGCGATATTGTTCACGATCTCTCGTATGTTTACAACGAAACTATCACATATTTTAGATAAAATATATTGTAATTAAATAAAATCAGGCACTATATATATAGTAAAGATAAACAGTGTTATTATTATTGGCAGTTACCTTGGTTTGTCGACATTATAGTGCATTAGCAGGAAAATAGTACAGTGCTGATGCTACGGTGGCACGTTGGTCTGGATCTTCGCTGGTTAGCTGCCGTCTCCAGGCCTACGACTCTTCTAAGGTTGATAAAGACATCACGTTTTAAATTAGTGTATAGTCGCATCTACAGATGTTGAATAACGATATGCTTTATTACCAAAGTAGGAGTTTCCATGAGTCTTATTATAGCTATTGATAACAGTTTTGTTGTGGCGCCTATGGTGACAGAGCAGTAGTTTATGAAGTTGATCGTCAGAGGTGTGAAAGATTTGTCTGCTTCTCTTGAATTTCGCAAGCAGGTTTCTCATATCAATCACGAAGTCAGACAAACTGATGTAGCTACATTGAAAAGAATTCAATGCTCATAATCTAATACAATTGTTCATGTTGATTTCACTGTATTGTTTTTCGATATATTGCTACTGCTCTTTATGTTTTATTTTTGATGTTGATGTGTTGTTTGAATAAAGGATTAATTATCTAAGTTTAAGGTATCGTATTTGTAACGAATTTCACGTGGGTAGAAATTAGTGTTGGTGATTGTGATTTCGACGATGCAGACGCACTTCCGTAGTCATTTATTGTAGTACTGTAGTCATTTTCAGTATCGAGGAAATAAAAATAGATTGATTTAGTTACATAAAATTTTTCGGCAAGACAAAGAAATATTACCATATAACTACCAATATTATATAAGGAATTAAGTGAGGATGAGTCGCAGGCTATGTATGGAATATCATACAGCGCTTGCTTGTAAAAGTACGTAGTGTGCGGCCAGTCCAATATGACGACAGAATGTGCTTTATGCACTCTTCTGGATCTTTTTCTAATAGAAAAGAGATTAATTGACAGCTCTGAAATGTCAGTGACGTTTCTTCAATTACTAAAATCTCATTCTTGCTGGTCCCAGAAACCGGTCAAATCCAATCGCACGTGTGCCTTTAAGGGACACGTGACAAAGTGTTAGGGATAATAATAATAAAAGTAATACTGGAACATAATATTGCCGTTGTTTGAAAGTTGGGATGCCGATTCTTAACATAAGGGTATCAAATATGACTAGTGTGGTTAGGGTGCTCAAAGCCGATTATTGCGGACTATGTGTGAACCAAGCATCAAAGTCATTTTGGAGAATTCTAAGCTTAATAAGAAATATAGCAATCGCAAATGTGCTTTGGATTGTTGATGGTTGTATAATATGAAAGATTTAGTAAGCTGGCCATTTATCCATACTTTCTACCTATGAGCTAATCTTCGTTGTTGGGAATAACTCACAATTATGTTTCTCTTCTCGGCTTCTTATGTTTTGGTAAGAGGTTGATGTTAAGAACTCTTTAATGTTATCCGTTTTTCTGATCGTAACTAATGTTTCGTTCTATGTTTATTTGCTCGTGGTGGTTTTCACTCATGAAACTAGCCATTTCATTGGTTTTACCTTTTGTCTACTTCGTATTAATTTTTTATTTAGTAAAACAGACAGAGGCATCGTACTTAAATTCATTTGCACAATGTCGGATAGATAATTTCCGGCGTATTCAATAACATTTATTCCTACAATCCGAACAGTTAACTTTCAATACATGGTGTAATTAATCTTTAAGTGTTGTTCATTCATCCTTATTATGCCTTGAGCAACTGTCGTATCTTGTGAAATATGTTGTCTATGCAGTCAAGTTTTCTATGTTGCAGTGAGTTTCGTGGAATCATTTAAAAATGTACTAATCTATTAGCATAAAGTACGGTGTTCCCTATATTGCTTGCTTGCTTTTTTCCTCAAATGCTTTTCAGCTATAAGCTTAGTGGTTTGTCGCCGAGAAAGTTTAGCCGATGACATCTATGTGAAGATTCCTACTGTTGATGGTACAATCGGCTATCGGATCCTGAATGGAACCCATCAATTTGGATTCTATTGTGACATTTTTTAGTTTTATGGACTTATTATAGAAATGTGCCTGATCATAGAATGGTTCCAACTATTCCTCCTATTTCGGTGCTTTCGATTGTACTTATTTTCAATTGTTCATTTGGTTTAGCTTCCGCTGCGGGCTCACGTGGTGTCTTAGTGTCTATGGAACATGAGGATTGGAATGGTTTACGAAGCTGCTGGAGATCCAGGTTCCATGGTTATTATGGGAAATATCACATTATCATGCCAGCAGATATGATAGATCGGTGCGTCACTAACTGTTAATGTCGAATCACTTATATATCACGATAAATCAATTCCTTTTATTTATACTATTTTGTGAATGATATCGCTAATTCACTCTTCTGAGAAACGTTCTAAGTTGTACATGAAATCTCAAGTTGTTATCTAACTTTCGATGACCATATGATTTTGATATAATGCTTGTCAAGTAGTGGGAGATTTTCTTGATTAAAATCTTTTCAGTGGGGGCGCATGGAGCAGTGAGTGGTGTAGGGTGTCACAGGTGCACGCAGGCCCAAATCAATTTTGCGTTCACACCCCACGTCTACGAAGCATGATTCCCTCCGGCGTAGTTAATCAGGTACTAGAGAAATTGAGGTAAGATACACAGTAGTGACTCGGTGAAGAGTGTAACTCAAGTCGCTATAGATCAGGTAGATTAGGTAGACTAGATTCGCTTTCACCACCTCTGCCATAACACGTTGAATAGGAATGCCCTAGTCTTATGATACAGCGAGGATCGATCAACATCGATGCTTATCTTACCTCACCGGTTTCTGGTATTGAGATTGCCTGCAATGTGGACAAGGTATAAAGTAGGTGTAATCATATCGTGCGACAAACGGCAAAAAATCTACGTTTCAAGAAGATCACGATCCGCTTTGAGGTGTATAGAATACTTTGTTACTTGGTTGGCCGCCATCACTTTTAGTGCGGGTCCTAGTGATCTCTTACTCGTCCGTTTCCTGCACGACTGTCGTCATAGTGGTGGTTTGCGTATGTGGCAAAATTGGCATGGAGCATTCCGTGATCCTCAAATTGTTGACACCTACGAATATTGCTTTCTGAGGTTTGCCTTGAACACGCTCACCCATCATGTAGCTGGTGGCCTAGAAGGAAATTTTGTATCTCTTGGGTACCATTATACAGTTTTTTTGTCCATTTGTCATCTTTTCTTCTCATCATATGACCAACCCACATGTATTTCGCTTTTGACGAGTATTCTTTCTTGTCTTGGAGAAGATGTAATTTTCTGTTGTCAATGTTGCGTAGTCCAGCTAGGTGTTGTGTTTTCCAGTTACATTTAAAAAGACTGCTTTAACGCGCCTATGAATAGTTTTTAAAATTCGGTTAATGTATTAAACTAATTTCCGGGTGCATAGCAGTGAACAGTTTTGACGAAATCGTATCATCTCATCACTCTCTTTTTCCAAACGAATGCTAAGAGTCCGGTCGGAAAACTTCATATTCGTGCAAATCTAATAACAGCTGTCAATTATTCTCTGGTCGTTAAGAATACCGACGAGGAATGCGACCGTCTAATTAGGCGCTTTCGCGATAGTACAGAAAATGCCGAGAGTTTGATAATTACTAAGAGACGCTTGCCTTCAAGACCTTTTGAGATCATACATCAACCTTGAGCATCTAGAGCCAGGGACAGTTGCCGGCTAACGTTCTGGCTTGCAAAACGCTCCAGAGAAGCAGCAAAAGAAGTTTTTCAACGAGAGAAGAGTAGAGGTGACGTATGAAACAGCTAGAGCTGCCAAAGGCGTTTGCAACGCCCGCCATTGCTTCACACATCATGGAACCAAGATGACTGCTCTCCAATGCCAGGACGCAATGCTGCTAGAAAAGCAATGGAGAGAGTCTTTGTCTATCTCATGTAAAACGGAAAAACGATCATTCTGTTCCAAACGTATCACCTTGCATAATCCGACATGTCATTCTGCCGATAAGATAAATTACAGTTCTCGGGCTAGACAGGGATATATTAAAACATCTGAAGAATCTACCGTCAGTTTTCATTAAAAAACTGGCTTAATTCTTCGCCGTGTCCGCCGTTCACGTCTGTCAGAATGCAAAGTTCCAAGTCAACGGAAGACGTTCACGACATTTGTAATTCTCCGCCTCTTACCCGATCTGCCCATTGTTTACCATTTATTAAGTTTTTATACGAGTCATCTTCAACAGGATTGACGACAGTTTCGGACGAAGAAGAGTCGCGTGAGCAGGCAACATTTTGAAAAAGCACAATGGCCCATAGTCACCCAATAACATGATTCACGGAAGTATCAGTATAAGAAACCGCTCTGTCTCACCTTCATCAATCCTGATAAAGCTTTCGATTTTGTAGAGTGAAGCGGTTATGGAAACTAATAAACACTTGACTAATCAAGTGTTTTCGACTCCTTTTATCAAGATTCTTCATGAGTAATACATGAATTTCACTATGAAAATCACCCCGTTCTATAAAAACATCATCAACATTATAAGACAGGTACGACAAGCCTTACTATTTTGCCGAAGCTATACACAGCTGCCCTTGAGAACATCACTGATTTCGACAGTGCTCGCGGAGTGCAGAAATAAGCTTTAATTGAAGCACAAAAAGCAATATTTAAATCGGATACGTTTCTAACGTCCCGTTTACGCTGATCGGGAAGAACACTCAAAAATGGTGAAGCCATCTATATCTAGATCTATACGACAAAATAAGACCACAGCTTAGCAGAAGGAAATGAGCAGATTAGAAAACATGTAAGAGCATTGAAGACGTGGTAAAGAGAACAGAGAAGGCAATGTTTCGAACCCATCTTCTTGACATGACTGTTCTCAATACTTTAATATATTCCTCGAAAACGACATTAACAAATACCTCTTCACAAAAGATGAAATCGATATGATGCTGAACGATTGCCAAGAGTGAGGAAACTCATTTGACGACCGTCGCGCGTGATAGAGAGAAACGGAAGCTTTGCTAACGACCGCTGGAACCCTCTCGATGATCAACGGGTATCTGAGTGATCCAGGCGACTCCTTGCGAACGTGAAAGCAATTTACATATACCATCTTCGAAAAATGTTCCATCATTTGATGGGAAAAATTAAATAATGCTTGTTTGATATATTAATTTTTTGAAGAACAGTAAATTCAAAAATAATGTTAGGACAAATGCAAAGTCGTAGAACAGTACTGAATCTACATAGCATGGTGGGTGAGACAGATTTTCCCATCCAAGTGATCCTCGGCGGTTCCACTCTTTGATCGACAAGTGCTAGGTGCACAGCTTTCGTTTCGACGATGTCAAATGATTTTTTGTAGTCGACGAAGATTAGAACAAAGGGCAGGTGGTATGCTTCACAGATGTCTACATTTGGATCAGGTCCATATATAGGAGAATCTTTTGCAAAATCTTGTTTCCTCTACAGGTTAGCCTTGTCAATTGTTGTTGTCCGTAACAAGATAATCTCCAAAACAAATTTGTAATCTCCAAAACAAACAACAATCTGACGACTTTTTTTTGAATGAACTTTCGGTCCTCCTTTTTGTGGCGAATGAACGTAAGCAATGTTTCTACTGATTTGTCAGGGGTGTGCCTTCTTGTGACTTTATTCCATCAAAACGATAGGTTTACTCTTCGCGAAAGTGAAAAGCGAATTTCCTTGTCGAAATGGAATCTAGGAAAACTTTCTTACAATTTTGAAGCGGCAAACTGTTTGGAAGGCTCAGTTTTAAAATTTCTTAAACTGATGAGAGACTTTTTCACTTTGTTCCTGAGCTTGATAATTTTTACTCATTACCCCAATATAATGTCTTGTATTTTTGCTCCAGGTCTGTATTGATTGCTTCGATTTAATAATCTTCCGATGTTAGATTGTAGATCACATTGCTGACGTTGGAGCATGACTTTTCATCTTGTATACGAAGATATCATGATACAGTGATAAGAAGCGTTGCAGTGATACGCCGAACACTGCAAAGGCGAGTTCGCCAAAGTCTAGCTAGTCTTTTTATTTCTCAAGCAATGATGAATTGAGAGAGCGGATAGTCAGTCGGAGAAGGAAGCACCACTACTGACTTAGCAAGAGACTGATCCTCACCAGTCGTTTAGACAACTGCCATTCAAATAGCACGATATTATCTAGGAAACGTGGGGGGAGCATTTTCTTAAACAGATAAATTACGTCATCGTTTATCCGTGACCTTGACCTAGACTTTTGACTAAGATTGCTTGATGAACTTAGTCCTACAGTGCGCTGGTCCACCTTTCATAATGCACTTGTAGTGCTATTTCAACAAAATGTCGAAAAATTCGTTTTGTTAAATTTGTAATCTCTAAGAAATTATATTGTCATAATCTATAGTGGGCTGTGCGCCGAAAATTGTAGTGGTTTCAGTGGCTTTGGAATGAATATGGATTGATAGAACATTAGGCGATTCAAAAAATGTGTGTTGACTGGCTAATGGACATTAGTAATAATTGTGAATATCTTAACGCTCGCCGTAAGTAGTTTGCCACGCGGGTCTTTAATACTACTCGCCGCGAATTTGTGTAATTAAACCTTCATTTTAACAATACATAAAATATCACATTAACATTACGATAGCGATAAATCGAGAACATACATAATAGGATTCATAGGTATGTGATTATGCGATCAGATAAGAATTTTTAATCGGATGCAGAAACTAATAATGGTATATCAAAATCAAAAAGAATCACGAATCATGAAATCAAAAAAATATCATGAATCTTGTTATGAATTAATATATAGGGATAATCATGGAAATTGTATGAGACTTGTAATATGATGATAATGTAATAATATAATATAGTATAATGTAATGTAATATGATGTAATGATATAACGACAAACAGTTTAATAGCAAAGGTGAAAGGAGATAGCATTAGAGGTAATGATTAAAAAATATGGAGTTGTTTACTGTAACTGCTTATATAGGAAGTGGGCAGAGATTAGAGGTGTTAAAATGATGTCCCTTTCTGATGTCGCAATCAATATAATCATATGGTATGTGTCTACTTTTCGTATAATTTGAATGATGAAGTAGAAATTACTCGAGAGAGTATTCTCTTCATTATCTGAATTGTACTTATTCATGGTATTAGTCTCTGGAATCATCCACCTTTTTGAATAGTATCACTGCAGTTAGTGAGCACTGTTTTTTAACGTTACCACGTTGCTACAACAGCAATGTTAAAAGAAATTAGCAGCATATCAGGTAATAAATGGGCTGCATTAGTGAGAATACTTCTTTTTTCTCTTCAAAATAGTTACTTTTTTGCTCGCATTTGTTAAGAATATTTATTCTAATGGTTCATTAATTCATGCGAAATCGCTGTATGACTTCGGAACAGTACGATTTCTCTTAGGTCTTCATTATTTCTGAAAGCGTAGGAAGTGGAAGACCATGGTGCTGTTCAATAACGATTGATCCTACTTCAGTTACATCAACGATTTCAGAAGTAATCTGGTAGGATGTCAAGCTCTGACGTGCGAAATGCCTAATCTAGACAATTAAGCAAATGCCATTTATGCATACACATATTTTATGGAATATTTAGTAGTTTCTACCATACTCTTATATGGATAGACTGCAAAGTCACGTTACAGAGTTTCTGAAGAAATTATGGAAAAAGGTCGTCTATATTAGGTAAAATAAACTAAATCTAGCAAACAACGAGTTAGTAACGACACAACTGCTGGTTATTAGAGTTGAAACCATCTAGCAATTTTTATTGACATCTACTACTTAATGACATCTTTGTAGGTCTACTATCTATGAGATTTTGAATTCAAATTGCATTGCTGGTTTAATAATCTATCTTCGTCCTAATATTGACGAATCAAAAGCTCTCTCTCATGATGCTGCTTGTCCAAATATAGTTGATGGTAAGGTTGGACATGGATTTTGTATTAGTTTACTATAAAAAATGTTTAGAAGTGTTACTGAATGTGTTTTTCTTACGAAATATCAGACACCTATATCATAGATGTTTTATATCTAAGCTATGTCTGCATTATATATATATATTTATATATAATTCTCAGTGCAATTGTTGATTGTTAGTATGTTAGTTTTGTATATATTCAGTTATACATCCTCACAATGATCAATGTACGTCGAGGAATTCCTGGAATCTAGAAGGATACATTCTACCACAAGGTTTGCGGAATATTGATTGGAAAATGCAAATTATGTATATGTTTAACCAGTCGGATTTCGACATAATCAAGAAGGTATTGTTCTTATCCAGTTTGTTCTGTACATTCAACTAGTAATCCTATGTTTTACCAGGCTTGTTCATTTTTATATTGAACGTAATGTCTTTCCATAGCAGTACATGCCACCATTAATTCGTATTTTGGAATATTTTCTAAGATATCTTCATGATTTTTGGCTTTTAAACTATGGATATTTTAGTGTTACTACTTATTCAATGCACCAAAAAAAGATGCTTCTATGATATCATTCCCTTTATGTGTTGTTTCATTTGGAGTGTTTAGTAGTGCTGCTGGTTCTAGTGAAATTTGTTTACGGCGATCTTATTCATGGCAAAATTTGCTGTCTATTCGGAAAAAGTTTGTTTGACATTGCGTATACATATCGTATATATATATGTAAAGCAGAAGTTTTATTCAGAATGTTTTGCGACCATCTTCTCGGTGTCAATGTGTTCGTTCTCATTCCTCCGAGATTTTCTAGCTCAAGTGAAGCAGTATCTATGATGACAGCTAGATATCTAATGTTAACGGCACGGGTACTGTTATGTTTGCGTTGGTATTACAAATTGTTAATTAATGTTTATGGTCCTGTCCGTATATTTTTTATAGAATGAACAAATTTGAACAAAATCAGAATTTCAAAATTTATACCTTCAGGTTGACAGCTTTGGTCTCATTCCTGAATTGTCTCCGGGTGAAATCAGTGTTGTTACTTCTGTTATTGCACTTCTAGCAACCATTCACACGATCGGAAAGCAGTCAGATATTTTTAAACATGCTTCAAATATTTCAAATCGCTACCTCATAATTGCTTTTTTCGATGGGGTTAGTAATTTATTCGTAGATAATAGCAGTATTAGTAATATAGGTGTAAAAATATGTATGCATTTACGTATACACTTAAAATTTTTCCTAGGAATCATTCGATTATATCGGCAGCAGTCACACGGCGTATAATATGATGTGAGTGTTTTATACGTAATTCCTATTATTCATTATTACAATCAACCATACCTGGAATTTCTTTTGCGTTTTCAATACTGCAGAGGCGCCGACTGCTGCAATATAGCTGTCAAAGGCGTAACAAAATGAATCAAAATTTCATGTTATTATCTGCTTTTGTTCTCTTCTTAGGAAAGGATTGTTCCCTCAAAGGCAACTCAAAGAACAGTTAGATTCCATCACAGCCTCACAGCTTGAGGTGATCATAGATCTGCAACAGCTAGGAACTGGTGATGGTGTGAAATTGAATGTCCTTGCTGATGGCCGTCAGTTAAATGAGGTCAGTAGGAATATATTTTGTACACAGCAGTGTAAAGTTGATAAATCAAAGCAAAGGTCGAAATGTGTAGTAATAGTTTTCTATTGTTGTTTTTCAAATCAGCTCCAAGAAATGATATCGTCTTTATCCTATGGAGCTAGAGCTGTGGGTGGAACAATAGTTCATCCTACAAACAGTTCAAGAATTCCTCCATCAAGCTGGTACTCATTTTCACGTATATCGAGTTCCATACGTGGAATTGTATTGGCACCATTTCGAGAAAAATATGAGTATCGGTAAGTATAATACAATGTCTTAGTGCAGACTTTGTGCTTCGAATTTCTCACACTTCAGACGAATAAACTCGATTCTCGACCGTGCGCAGTGGAATGCCTCACAACGCTCAAGTGCGATTTCCGAAGTTATAGTGGCAGCAAGTGCAGTATTGCGAGTTGCAGCTGATTATGTCCGTTTGGATGCCGCTCAGAAACAGGCACTCAAAATTGATAGTAGATTCGTGAGCATTGTCTTGTCAATATTCTATAAATTGCTTTTATTATTTCACTCGCTATTATACTATGAATTATTTCAGTTCTTAATAATTTCTATCTCTATACTTGTAACTAATTGTTCTTCAAGTTCAGTGTTCTTGATAGTTTTTTTTTTCACCCATATTTTTTCATTACATGAAGAAGAGTAAGGAACATGTAAGCAAATTCGGTACGGAAATAAACGTGGAGCATTTAAATTATATTATTCAAACATATAGGATTTACTACATCTCACGTGTAATAATATCCACATGTGGAATTTTAGGTTACTGAACTTTTCGAGTGTTTGATAGACGCTCCTGATTGGTTTTCCTGTGACTTCCTCACCCAATTAGTTGGAAGTCGATATAAACCTAATCTAAGTCTGTCATGCATAACAACTTTCATAACTTTGGGTAGTAATTTTAACACTGCTGTTCAGGATTTTACTCTGGAAAATCTACGTATCCTTCTCGTGTTCATCGGAATCCCTTAAGCTTTCTCGTTCATGCGATAGCAGTTTATCTTATTGGTTCGAAAATGACATATGATGATGCTGAAGACGAAGTTGTATGTAAAAATTTACACAAGTTGGATAATGTGAGTTTTTATTGCACAACAATTTAATAGATTTGGTCTTGGTGACGATAATGGATTTTCAAAATGTGTTTATAGGCATATACCTACACTTGGCAACCTGACCCAGAGAATGGGTCCTATTATTGCTACAGATCTTCGGTCTACAGACATTTGACATATTCTCCCGCATTCGATATAGATGGTAATTTAGATGCTCAATTTTCTTATTTTTTCCTTACCTTAGCAACGTTATCATATTTAGGATACAACTTTTCAAATCGGACATACTCTACCTGGACGGAGTCATTCTATCGGACTGAAGATATTGTGCTTTATTTAATTGTTGACCAGTCACACGAAGTTACATTAATTGTAGTTGGATTGCTTTCTGTTGCAGTATCTTTTCTGGTGAATACAGTGTTTATCCATTTTTAGGCCCACTTTTATCTTGTTAACTTTCAGATTGTGTGTCGCTGTGATGATGATGACATCTTGATTGGAAGAGAGGAATAGTTTTAATGTACTCCGTGTTCTTTAGATTGCCAATTTAATGAGATTGTTAAAAGTATACCTCAATTCGGGTTATCGCATATACTTTGTGATAGCCCTAATTTTTTATATCGTCAACACCTTTTTGAACCATTAATAAAGTTTTTTTCTTGATGGTGCATCTATTTAGATGTCTGTTCGAAAGCAATATACCCTACCTTGTATTAGATTTTGAACTACATGTGGAAGCATGTTCAGCTTTCTACTCTCTATATATATTTATGTTTATATAAAGCTTTTTATTCAAGAGTTCAAATTGTTGATAGAATCGGTTGCACCTGTTTCAACTTTTTAAATAGTTTTATGAGTGTTTGTGCACCACGTGGTTATTTACAGAGTGGATATCGTGTGCACTATTTTTCCACTACGAAGTTATTGGACTGGAATGTCCGAAGTGACTTCTTCAGCTTGGTTGAAAAACGATAGACAGCGCTGTCATTCGGTTTGTATGGTCTTTGATATCAACAGAGTCTCGGGTTGTACAGAAAAAAACACGCTGTGTTGAAAATACACGTACCTACATCTAACAAGGAGAATAGTTATACTTGATGCTGTTGTTTTTTCATCATGAGTCGTTTGTGCTGCAAATATCGAAACGATCCTTAGAGCACGTTAAGGATGTTTGCAGTGATAAGACGTGATAATAGAACGATAGAACTCTGTTGTTAGCAGATGACATTTCTATTCTGCTAGTGAGATTTACAGAATAGTATTTAATTGGGTTCTACAAGATATAGATGTGAGAGTCCATAGAATTTTTACAATTACAAATTAGGTGTGCTAAGTTGATCAGATAAGATTTGACAATACTAGACATTTTCTCCTCGGGGCTCCTGCTTTGCTTAGAAAAGTTCTCTTTGAAGGTGCAGTCAAGTAGTTTGCATCTCGGAAATTCTCATTTTATAGACATCCCTATTTTCTAGTTATGCTCACATGCACACCCGTTGTATGTTGCGTATGTGGTACAGTCAAAGTTCATAGTTGAACGACCAATAAAAATCTTAAGATATCATGGTAAACCCAGCAACAGGAACACTTTCCGTATAAAATTAGATCTCAAAAATTCTGTGTATACTTCAGAAAGGCGAACGGTTTTTGAATCCAAGATAGTAGTATGTATAATGATTTTTGAAAGAGCGCTAAAGGAACACATGCAGTGAGACCACATATTAAATTCATATGTACATGATTAATCTAGTAATGCAAAATGCATCGATAGTGATGTATTGGACCAAGAAGTAAATAGCCCATCGCATACATAGTTGGCCCCCCTTTTAAACAAATTCTTCTATTGCTGTATTTCTTGATTCCAGAATTTAGACATTGAAACTGTGCAAAGTTTCCTAGTATATAGAGTGTCATCAAACTTGCAAGCTACTGTATACTCTGAAAAAAGCTTTAATAGGTGCTTCCGACTTTATTATAGTAGCTGCTGGAATATGATTATTGCAGGCTAGAGACGACTACTTCAAGTGCTTTGATAAGGAACTTGATTCAGGAAAGACAGAGAAAGAAGTTTGTTTATTATTTCGTTGAAAGATTAATCATCAGTAAACCTGAGTATATGTTTATCTTTCACAGGCGTCCAAATCTTGTCGAGCTTTACTTCGCGTATTTGAACATTCTTGCCCGAATTCCTGGGTTACTCATTTTATAAGAAAGCACAATTTTGAACGATATAAGGAGAATTGGGTTGGGAAAGGTGTCGATTTAGACGATGAAAATATTGTCAGCAATAGGAAATAACAGTACGGTATCAGTTTTCTTTTCGATTTGATGTTGTTATATGGAAGATAGATTCATATCTCTCTCTGTACAAAACATAAGTGAGACTCCTCGGAACTTGAGTTTTTGCAGGTTTTAATGAGGATTTTGAGAATCAAAGAATGTAATATCATTAGCAGTCGTGCTCTCTGTCCACACAGATGTGGTCCTGCTATAAAATCAATGCATGATATTGATGGCTATTCCGGTTTGGCGGCGTATTCTTGCGGCGTTCTATTATATTCTGACATATGCGGTATATGGAAATTTCCTTCTCGCTGGAAATCCGATTTCCATCAATGCATAAATAGTGAGGAATATTCCTCATTATTATCACTGTGTGAGGTACGCTAAAGAAAATTTGAAATCAGTCTTTTTTATACAATTGAAACATAGCTTTATTTCAGGTGGAACCAACTTCTTCACATCCGATTTTGAAATCGATTGATTTCACTTTACCACCAACGGAAGTGGAATTTCCTCTTCACATAAACGAAAATCGTTTGATAACATCTTTACGATTATGTCAAAAGTTTGCCTATGGCTGCAGTTTCATTCGTCACCGTTTGCATGCATTTTCTCCGTCCTCTTTACTTGAATCTTCTCGACTTCTAGCAGATGCTGAGATGCACAAGCGTTGCATATCGCGGATCTGTGCTCAACAGAATGATTGTGATTATGTTGCTTTGGCCTGTGACTTGCATATACGAATGAGTGAAATTCGACTTCCGCGTTCAATTGCCGTAACAATTGGTTTGTTTATTCTTTCATGTTTAACGATCGTATTACTTTTTCAATGTATAAATCTATTTTCCATTTAATCATAAACACATAAGAATATCTTATTCTCTTCAGTCGTTATCTATTGCATAGTTTCTTTAAGACATTCTTCTCGGATGCGTTATCGATCCATCTCGTACTGTATCTGAATTCAATCCTAATATTTCATGGCATATGATTCATCGTACTGAAGTTTTCTACCATTTGGGATGTGCTGCCCTGTACACCGAACAGTGGACGAAATTTATGTGAATACTTTTTTATTCCTAAAATTTTCATAAGCTGTTAGCTTGAGGCTTTTGTGAGATAAAAGTAGACGATTGAAATCACTTTGTTTATCTAGATGATGGACCTCTATTTGATGTTTTCAGTCATTTATAGAGGTCACGTAGTGCAGTGATAAAGAAGAGCTACAGTGAGGAGTTTGTTACAGCAAACCCGAGTCCAAGTCTTTTCCCATCCAAACTAGAATTTTAATTTCTCAAGGCTTGATAAATTACCTGGATTTTCGTTGATCATGGACGAAGTCAAGCGGTAAAGAGGTCAGACCATCGGGTTGATGGTCTTCCTGCAGTGCGTTTCATGTCCAGATAAATGATAAATTAGTATAAGAATAATTTAGGGTGGTTAACAGCACAGGTGGACATCTCAAGTCACTGTGTAAACTACTCGCATTAAAACACCTCGATATCATGAAGACAATCTCTGCGTAAAGATCGGTTACAACAATTTTTGCTCTTTATTTATCCTTTTTAATGGAAATGCAACAGTGCAATGTTTTTTGATGTCCATATTGAATAGTATGCTCATGAAAATTGTCAAAACTGGCGAAAGTTTTGCGTTAATTCCTTCAAGTATCCACTAATTTGTCTAAAGAAGTGGTGTTTCATGAGATTTGTTGAGAAGGATAGCAAGCAACTTAATCAGTTTATCTGCTATGAAATACTTTTGGTAGTTGTTTTTATAGCGTCATAATATGTTGTTTGGTGGGTTGTATTTTGCTCCATTTTTCGAGGTTTTCACACAGTATGAAACAAGTATTACCACTTTTTGAAATTAACATCATGTCTACCTCTTTGGATATCTTTATAGGTAGAGCAATTGTATTCACGAAACGGAGGAAAGTTACAGCTGTATCGAGCAGAAATGTGGTTTCAATTTTCTAATTGAGAATCTGATGCACATTTGGCATACTTTTGCAGTTCTTTCACAAGCAAATCATACTGTTAGCACAAATCTTCATTTATTCGCTAGACAGGCATGAAAGGAATTTTGTTGATAATGTTTCCATCATATACGACTTCTTTTCGCGCGATGACAAATTTTCTTTTGTTTTCTGCTGAAGCAAGTTCCCGCACGGAGAATACTATGATCATATTCAGTGCCGAAATATAGTTCTACCGACGTATTAAAAGGGCACAATTTTTTGTTAGTAAGAATATAACTGGTGCATATGTGTGGTTCTATGTTTTAACTGCTTCCATGTCCATTGGTGACATCCCTTCCCCGTAATGTATGATCTTATCTGGAAGAGGAGTTTTACTAACAAAAGCCCTGAGGTGTTTCCAATTCTTTGGTCTTGTAGTCCTAATCTTTTGATTTTTAAATTATTCGAATTAATCATTCATTTCGGATTACACTTTTATTAATTGTGTAATACATACATTTCGTGTATTCTGCTGCATCGGTTTGTCAATAATCATTTTTATGACTCTCGTACGAGTCGTCGACCAGAGCAATTGCAACATAAGTTGCATAACATAAGCGATAAGTTTGCAACAAAACCTACTCCACCAATATTTCGCATAAGGGAGCTTTTTTGCAAATGACAGATGTGAGAGGTTAAGATTTTGATCAAATATTCGAAATATTGTACATTGCTGATATAATGTAAGAAGGTGAGGCCGCTAATCAAATTCCAACTCGTTGAGGGACTGTAGACTATAAAATTGACTGAGTTTGGCACTGCGACCGGAATATCGCGAGTTTGGCTAGGTGTTTTTCCAAAAATCCATATATGAATAATAAATAATATGAATTAATAGCCATATTAGCCATATATGAATTCTACTAATATGAATTACAAGTTGGAACGATTATTAATTCGAATCTATGGCATTGTGCTAATATGGTATTCTGAAGCGTTTTCCTTACATATGTATGAATAGATGTTTGTTTGTATATTTGTCAATAATTTTTTATTGATGGCTTATTTATAAAATTAACCAGTTATTACATATATGAAATTTCTAATGGGGTGCGTAGCGTCGTGGTGTAGCTAAGACAGTTCTACGCAGGTCTAGCCACTACTTCCATTTTTCTACTGTCGGTAAATAGAACCAGAGAAATTTGGGTAAGATGAGCAACTCTGACTTGATAAGAAGTGGTTAACTGAAATCAATGTATAAACAAAGTTCACATGCAATCACCTCCACTATATCACGTTGAACACGAATGTGAATACGTATCCCTCAAAGATGGGTCAACACTAGAATTTATTACTTATCTGATTAATTTTCTGTTCCAGGAATTTGATGAGTTTATGTCCGTTATCACCTCATCATTCACCTACTCTTGTATTCTATATCATCGATTTTGCTGTAAAATATCCGGTAGGGTTTATTCTACCCTTATATAACGTTGCTTTTTCATAATTTTTCCACAGTTACTACATATACCCAAAAATAACATTACTCTCAAGCATTAAGAGGACCGGAAAGTAAACAATTTTTGTTGACGTAAGGGAATTTATCAAAGAAATTCAAAATAATAATTAGCATTATAATATGCAAGGTCTTGGGTTCAGGGGTTGCACCTCAAATTTGTGTAATTAAACCTTTATTTAAACAATACACAAAAATATTACATCAAGACTACAATAACGATAAGTCAAGAATATTCATAATATGATTCATATGAATGTGATCATGCAATCATAACAATTATTAATCACATACAAAAGGTAAGAATGATATATGATAGATATAAGATATAAGCAGGTGGTACGCCGTTAATAAAGTGTGTTCTTCAATAATCTATGATGAACCTATATTCATTGTGTGTATTATTTTCCTGTGTGATGAGGATGATCCTGTTGTCGAGCTCTCGACACAAATTAACTGTGAATGAGCTGTGAACTGTAAAATTCTTATTACTTTTCGGTCCGTCTACTATTTATTTATAAATTGTGTCGAAATGAATAGTATGAAGTGTAACATTTTGATAAACATCAGAAATCGTGAAGTGTGAAGTTATTCATTTAAGAATCTGCGTAATAATATACTTGAATGGTATTTCGGAGCGTTGTCGGTGGAGCGTTCATCTTTGACTCCGTTCCAATGGTGTAGATACGCTCTCAATTTGATCAAGTTAGTTTTAACAAATCCTTCATAGTTCAAATAGCATTTCAGTGTAAATGCTCAGTTTCAAATTTTTATCTTAGCTTGCACATTTTTTCTCTTCCATTTTATTATGACTTCATATGTTTTATTAAAGAATTTTCGATTAAATTCTTCATCGTATCAACTAGATATTTTCATATTCAGTGTTTTCATGTAGAGCTCATTTTATTCGGAAATTGTATACTCTTTTGTTGATTTTAGAGCTTGATTTGGCTTCCTTGGTATATTTTTGAAAATTTGAAGAGTTTTATAACAACTCCTTTAAGTGCAACATTATCTCGAGGTAAACTGTACACGTTATTTTCTGCAGGACTCGAAGCGAGATTTAGTTCAGTTTTCACATGAAAATATAAACGTGAACTTGAATGTTAAGATGGATTTTGTCCTCTTTTTTCACTCGGACGTTCTCGTTTTTCAAGGAATTCTCCTTTTAACACATATCTGATTCAGTTTAAGCTATTAAGGTTCTCTTTACAAATACATGAATGACTTGATCGATTTTCAATCTTATTCTTTCAAATGGTATCATTTCTTCATATTTATAGAGTAATTGCATCAACTAGAATTCTATTAGAAGAGCTCTGGTCGAAATTCATGAACAGAAGTTTGTGTCCCGTACTATATTGTGTTCATTCCGTTACATTACCTCACTTTCCAAATATATTTCATTTAATAATAAAGCCAATATATTATATGTTATGTATGTAGAGAATACTCTTTCGAGTAATCTCTACCTTATTATTCAAATTATATAAAGACTAGATTCAAATCATGTAATTATATCGTTGGCTATTCTCTTAATAGTCATGTCTTAATTCATAAGAGGTCATAGTTGTTTTGACGTCCTGCTTATCCTGGGGTACTGACACACATCGTTTACACGTCTCTAGTCTCCGCCCCCTCCCTATATAAGCAGCTACAGTAAACATCTCATCGATACTCTTTACTCATTACCTTCAAACCAACATCCTTTCACCTTTACTATTTAAGT
>KN716179.1:225685-239901 GCA_000816705.1 Dictyocaulus viviparus
TTTCATCTTCAAACATCATTCTCACCAGTTATATCTAATAAATAATTGTCATCTGATTTAATAATCACATCCTTATAAATCCTATTATGTATGTTGTTCATTTATCGTTATTGTATTTAATATTTTATGTTTGTTTAAATAAAGGTTTAATTACCCAAGTTTGAGGTACAACCACTCAAGTTTGGAACAAACCGAAACAAACCCACTGAACCCGAGCCCTTGCATAATGTAGTTTCTTCATATTCAAAACATTTTTTTTTGTGAAATATAGCAAATATTGAAGTATAATCGATGCATAGACGTACTAGTCGAGTCAGATGATTGGTGTGTTTACCTTATTTAACCTTAATAGTGCTGAGTTACTTGCAGTAACTCGGAACCTCAGGCGGTTTAAGCTAAACCTTAATGACTTCAAAGAACCTCAATGACATTTTCAACTAACTGCGACTTACTTAACATTTTTAATTGCTGGGCATATTAGAATATCACTATAACCTATCATAGTAGAAGATATAAATACTATTCGAATTACCTTATTTAAATTGGATGCATTGTATATGAATCCAACCTTTTTTCTGGTTAGAAACCCCATCATTTGGTGAATATGCAATGTTTAGTGTGAAGATTAATATATAATCTGCAACATGTTTGTGTTCCATTCCTCAATTTAATCCACTGTATAGGATGATGAGGGGCGCAGTGGCTCAGTGGTGGAGGTGCCGCAGTGACACGCCGGCCGATTCAGTTCGTGGCCGTCCTCCAGGCCTACCAAGCCCGCCATCCCTCTGGGGTCGGTAAATTGGTACCAGAGAAATCTGGGTAAGATCAATGGCACTGAATTGGTGAAGAGTGGTCAACTCATGTCATTGTATAGACCAGGCACGCATTCAACCACCTCCACGATATCACGTTGAACATGAATGCGAGGGCGCATCCCACCACAAGGGATTGATCAACGCCTACAATTATCTTATTATCTTATAGGATGATATGGAAAACTTTTTGTACCAAGTATTTTTAGTGGAATTGAATGAAGATATCCCAATAACAAAAATCGTTTTATACCTAGTTTCAAAAAGTAATTCCATTATTAATCAGGTAATAATTCTATGTTAACAGTTCTGATAGAGTTGGCAGTGAACTAGACTTTTATGAAAAGCTGATTTTCTTCTTTGATTTGGTGATGATTATCTTATTGTATTATCTTATTATTATTGATTATCTTATATTTGGCTTACAATCTTTCGTCTTTACATTATGCAATGTATGAATTCTAAGCTCATTTGACAAGGCAGTACTCGTTTAGTGAAAAAGTTCTTATTCGAAGCAATCTAGTCCTCTACAGCTGGTCAGCTCTGAGCACACAACGTTATACAGAAGTCTTATGGAATAATAATGAATCATGATTTTGGCTTCTTTAATGTTGTTGAGGTTATTTCAGGGTTTGCGGTTGGAATGCTGTGTCAGTGAACGTAACAAAACACGGTGATATTGTAGATTGTAGTGTGGGAAAGAAGCTCTGTATTCCACTCGAAGAACCGCTTAAAATAAGTGAATTCAAGTTTGTAAAGAACGCTATTCATCGCCTGGTCAGTCATCTTAGTAAGGGCAGCGGTGAGTATGGTGGTTACTTGTTATACACGAACTGTGCACTTGTCTTTATTTCTGGAATTTTATGAAGTTTCTCAAAATCCACACTGAATATCGTATAAATGTCGTTTATCAAAAATACCGGAAGGTTTTGACTGTTTCTATTACAATTATCCACGCGTTATTTGGCGCATGTTCGCCTTCCTGTTTTTGTCACTAAATGCATACATACGAGCGTAGCAAATTTGCTGAAGCAAAGTAGTGCGTTTATACTATAGTATTTTATAGCATAGCAAACTATTTCAGACCTTATTCGGAGGATAGTATTGGTTTTAATTAAAGATGGATGCCATATAAATTAGGTCAGTTGGATGATCAAGTGATGATGTGCACATCTCTGCTTGCTCGAAACAAAATCGAGCCCTTTCTAAACACAATTATTGCAGTATGAAAACTTGATTATTTACGAAAATAGTCAAATGAAAAGGACACATTGTAAACCTGGAAAACCTAGCCTTTCCACCAATAAGCCAAATTTGATTCCGAATAAAATTGTAGTGTTGGTATGTATCGCAATCGTGTATTCAATGCACTGATTTGTAATAGTGTCGGTGGCGTTGGAACGAAGCCTTGAGTAGCTTGTCACACGGGTCTTTATTACTGCACGTCTCAAACCTGCATAATTATAGCGTATGTTCGTCTTTTGAAGACGATGCTGAAGATTGAGGATTGAATGAGGACAACGAAGTGGAGTGCGCGCCTTCGTCGAAAATCGAAGCAGCCACATTAGGTGTTACCCAAGGTGTTAATGCAACAATAATAAGCAATATTACATAAAAGCTTATGTGGTAATACGGTGAAATGAATGTGGATTGTGAAGTGAAATTGTACTACGCAGAGGATGAAGAGACTGAAGGACTGACCTCACAATGATCACTAATAAGATGGGTTAAATGAGTACTTGTGATTGGAGGTGGAGGGAAGGAAGTAAACTAAATTATCCCGGATGACCATCAGTTTATCGGGTGTCTGTGGTGGAAGGAGCCTCAAATTGAAAGAGTTTCTCAAGGGTTTTAATGCTTTCTTGCTTTGGCTCGCGCTCAAAATGAGCAATGCACACACCCGATAAGCTTATAATAAGAAATCACTATGAATGTTTTCGTGCTCAATGCGAAACCACTCAACAAAGAAGCTTGAATGATATGGCGAAAAAACTTCACTTCTTCAGCCAGTGCAGCCTTTTTCTAGTAGTTTTATTTCCCACCAATTGTAGTCCGCTCCATTATTCACCTTATTGAGATTTAAACAGATTTTTGAGAGATTACCGTACTGCTCAGGAGGATAGGGACTGTTCGTATGGCAGTTGTTGAGCAATAAGTAGTGCTAATAAATCGCAGCAATAGACAGTGTTATTAAGCAATGAATTATTGCCTTATCATGGTACTTTTTAAAAGAAGTAGTAATGAGTTCGATACGATACTATACGATGAGATATAATATAAGGATGATTGGGTAAAGTAGATTTGTTATTTACAAAGAATCTTCTTTATAAGAATTTTGAGCATATGGTGGATCATTACATTATAAGCTTATACAGCCAAGAAACATTGTCAGCAACTGGATTGTTCAAAGACTGCAAAGAATAGAACCTCTCAGTGTTCATTAGTGCATCATAAAAATGGCAAGACACATGCTGCTTTGTGGCTCTTTAAAGTACTGCAAAACTAAGCTGGGGTAACGAAATTTTGTGGAGGGCGAAAAAATATATAAAAAAAGGTTGTTCAATTTTTCACATTAAGGATGAAATATTCTTCAAAAATATTATATACGATTGACTTTCATGTTCGCAAGGATTCTCCTGGATTATCCGAATTCCCGTTTATTCTCGACAGAGTCGAGCAGGCTACAGCAAAGCGTCTATTTCACCTTATAACCCCCGAGGGTAGTCCAATGAATTCTTTGAGAATCATAATTCATTTGTGGAGCCTTGGTGAAGAGGTCAGATCATCGGGCTGGTGGAATTCCTGCAGTGCGTTCGATGTCTAGTGGAATCCAATCACTTCTCGAGTCCGCCGGTCTTCATGCGCATCATGTGTCCGGCCCACTTAATCTTCGAAAGCTTGACGTGTACGGCTGCATCTTTGATTTTTGATGGTTGATGTGATTTGAAACTTCGTATTCCCTCTTTCATTTGTGTGATGCGGAAAACGCCAAGCATTCCCCTATCGATCAAGCGCTGTATTGCGATCAATGAACGTTCATCCTGCTTTCGTAATGTTTAAGTTTCCGAAACATGCATTAAGGCAGTAAGAACCGTCTTATCAAAGAGGTGGGCTCGGAGCTTTGTCTTCTTTGTCCTCTCCACTACGTCCTCGATGCTCTTATATATTCGTCAAACCGCTCGTTTCCTTCTGCTAAGCTCTGGTGCTATGTTATTTATCATATTGATCTCACAACTCAGGTGCACATAGCTTGACCGCTTCGAGATATTTTTCGTTGAACATAATGGGCCTCATGCCACCCATGAACAACGTATACGTCCTTCATAAAAATCGTCTTCTTGAGGTTCAACTAAAGGTAATTTCTCTACTACACTTGGATTGTCAAACTCGGCTAAGACTTGTTTCTCTTATTTGATGGGTAGTGAAGCGATTTTGAATATCATGGCGGAGGGACGTTTGTGAAGTTGCCAACCGTCGATTTTTACTCCACCAATATCTATTCTGATTTTCGCATGGTGTTCTCAGAGTGGCTGTGAATAGCTCTGGCGAAGTATTATCGCCTTGCCAAACCCCTCTTTTGACGTTATTGATGTTATGTTGGTAGTTGAAGTAATTAATAATAGCTGCAATTATACCTAATAAAGTTGCTGACGTAAAGAAAGTGTAATTTGTTTTATTTCCGAAATAGAAGTTTCCAATTAGCTTAACGTTTTCAGAATCACGTACCAATAGAAATTTATTTCAAGTTATATTTTACCTTAGTGCTTATAAAAATTAGTGCTACGAATGAATTGATGACTTCATTCATCTTATTTACGAGAATTCTTCAGTAGTAATGCAAATGCTCAATGATGATTTCAATTAGTATTCAGGATTTGAGTGAAAACTTGTTTTTCATCATTTGGCATTTGGAATCGTCACTGAACGATTGTTGCTTTTCTTGAACTTGATTGAGTTTAGTGACGAACATATTCTTTCAATTTCTCAGTGATTACAATCTACACAAAGGCTGTTTTTTTCAGGTAGTGTCACTTATAGAGAGGTAGCAGCTCTTCGCCAGAATATTCATGCGTGGTCGAGAGAAGGTGAACGAGCCATAATTGTTGACTCGTTAAACGTCTTTTACGGCTCTGCAAGAGGCGTCAATCCTTTAGTGAGGATGGTAAACAGGTTGATTTTTTGCATAATTAGTAGATGTGTTAAATTGTTAGAAGCGGTGGTGTAAGTGGAAATTCGCAGTTGCATTAACTAGGTTTTTGAAGTACACAGATATTAATTAGTACTATTTCATCTAGTTATAAAGCTCGAAGATGATTGTTTTGGAAAAGAAATTTCTTTATTTTTATATTCATATATGAGTATATCAAGAATTAAATGTATTGTTCTCATCGCTTTGTTTCTCAATAGTTGTATATTGTATGAAACTACATTTAAGGTTTTTATTTTTAGATGTTCTTGTATGCGTTTAATGAATGAATAGTCCAAAGATCGGCTGAGATCTCTTTTAAAAATATTAGACTTTCCATAATTTCACGATGATTTTAGAGTTATTTTTCTATTCAAAACCATTAGTTAGTTAGTAATGAAAGCGAAATTTCCTCATCGGTTCAATTACTTTTTAAGGTTGTCGTCCGAATACGAGAATGTCGTTTTAATAACACGTTCATTTCTAGCTAATAAATTGAAATCAGTACGATGGCGTGGTAGAGTGCATATTTTTTCATGTTCAACTCTGTAAGTTCTGCTTTAACCTGTAGTTATATTGACTAATGGCTATTCAATAGTTATTATCATTTAATTTAGTTAGTTAGTTTAGTTATAAGTTTTTCTAAAAACTTTGTGTATCAAAGTGAAATGTAATTTTTCTCAAGTAACCATACTGTGTAGTTGCAGTGTTTAACAATACAAAAGATAGCCTACATTAAAAACGCGGTGTATTTTCATGCAACACTATCGTCATCCTTATTTCCTTCTTGGCGGCACGTTTCGCAGTGGTAGAAGTGCCGCCGTGAAAAGCAGGCCTGAATCAGGCTCGCAGCCGCCTAAGGGCAATCAAGCCCACCATCTTTTTGGAGTCGGGCAAGTGATACCAGAGCGACCTGAGTAAGATAAATAAAACTGACTTGGTGATGTTTATTCAAGTCACTGTACAGACCAGGCTCGCATTAAAACACCGCAATGTCACATTGAACACACATGCAGGGGTCCGCCACAGGGATTGATCAGCGCCGAAGCATATCTTATCCTTCTTAGCTATTTTTCTGTTTTTTCTTGAACATTAATTTTGAACGTTTAGCTCGGAAGATGATCTATTGGTTCTCTTAGCAGCAATAGAATGGGGATCAAACGCCTATGTCCTTAGTAATGACCGTTTCGAAGTGCACTTTGACCGCTCCAACACCACCGAACAGTATTATGTACGCGAATGGATGCGCAGAAGAATTCTGCGATTCAATAGAAGCGATTTCAGTTATGACGTCAGTCAGCTATATCATCTATATACATTCAATTATTTTATAAGTATTCTATAGTAGTGAAAAAAGTGTAAATTCTTAGCCAGGCTTACTGATTAGTACACATTAGTCGTGATTCCCCCTCTCATTTTCATCAACTCAATTGGTTATGTTCATAATGAGTTTTTAGTGTCTTCTTGAATACGGTGAATTTGTGCAGCAGTTAACTACATCTACATTTTTTGTGCCGATTTCTGAGGAAACTTCTGGTATACCTCTCCGTTCTGCTTTCTTAGTTAGTAAGGATTCCCTAAATTCATAGTTTTTGTTTTAAAACTATGCAATAATTATTGATGTATCTAAAGAAGATGGAAAAATAATTGTGTATGTTTTGGAACCTGTGACTTCAAATGACTTCACATTTTTGCGTCTACCTTGTTTTGTAGGTTCTTTAGTAAATAAATTGTATTCTCTGTTATTGTTTTCACCGAGTTTCATGCTGTTGTTTTTTATATGGAAATTGAAAATGAGATTTGCCTCATCTTTTCCGATGAGTGAATATTTTTGATTGCAACCGATGTGTTTTTGTAATGGAGTGAAACAGCCGAATGTTTTGTTCTCATGATGGTCAATTCTTATCTGAAATTTCCTGTCGAAATTGTAGCAGCATATTTGGCACGGAGCAACGTTAATCAAATAAAACATTGCGGTTCGAGTTGTATCATTTGTAATCATAATACTTCATATGTTGCACATTGTGGTGTAACAATGTCGATCTTTTTTATTTTATTATGTTAAGCATAAAAAATTGCGCTTCTCGATCACCTACTTCTCATGCTATTACGAATAACCCTTGATTTTTCTTCGGCTTGTTTCTTTTCTTTCTTTTTCTTCTTTCTTCGAAGTCTTTTTGTTTCTTTTTATTGCACAAAATGAACAGTACCAATTAATCGCTTCTCAAGCTTTTGATTAGTTTGTGAGGGAAAGAAACCATTCATTCATGTCGACTATAAGACATCGTGTGCAATGGGAGTTACCATTGTTGAAGATCTCCTAACAATTTGTCATTTTTATTTGAAATTTGTTATAAAGGCGAATTAATTAATGCATATTCAAGGCTTACGACATCGAAAAACTCTTGATTTTGCAAGTTTTCGGTTTTTTTTTTCCTTTCAGATAGCTATTCATCATGTGTGGTAATCGGGACAGTCAGTTCACCATGTACCCATTATTCGTCGTGGTTGTTAGCAAGTTCGTGTGTGTAAAAAAAAAGTGAACCTACTCATCTTTCAATGATCTTTTATTTTATTTTTTCCTTCTTTTTATGTCGAATCAAATTTTTGTCCCAATTCTAACATGAGGACACGCCAACGTTCTTCTCAGCCAGCTTCAATCGAACAATAACATAAACCGATAAACATTTAATGACGTGTTCTTTTACTTTTGCGAAATTTAGAACTAGAATTGTTTTTTATCATTCCAGGAAAACTCGTCAGTTGGGCAATGTGTTAGTTGATCAAAGATTTTCGAACCAATATTATTCCTTTATATTTAAAGTAAAGTCTGCTTTTCTTCGCTTTTGGTTATGTCCATTCAATTTCTTGAGTGGTTGGATACGATGGCTATGTCACTTTGTGTACCAGCAGTTTTTTTTTACCAATAGTATTTTTTGATTTCATAGTGATGCATCAAGGTTGGAGGTTAATCCTCAAGACAAACTCATACGTGATAAGGCTTGCTAGGTAGTAAGGTGGATATTCCGACAATCAACATCCTTTTGATTGAAAACATTCAGCATTTATTAGTTTTTATGACTGCTATTAATAGTAGTGTGTTTATTGCAGGATGGTTATGTCTTAAGGGTACTCGTAAAATGATCAATTCGCATGTCGTTTGATTGGTAAGAGCCAGACATTATTTATTGATCCTTTTTGAATTATTCTTCTAATTGCTAGATGTTCATTTTGAAGCAGTTCGAGTTATGTGATGTTCAGTAACGAAACGAAGATAGAAAGCGACTGGATGTTTTTCGACAAAGGAAGCTTCGTGCAGTTTCTTGCTGATCATCTCCGTATACACATTGATTTGTGTAAACGATGTTTTTGTCATAAGAGATGATTCTATGTAAAATGCTGTACGGGTATGATTGAATCAGGTTTAACACTGCCCCGTAAGCGACAACTGCAAAGCGATTTGATTAACAGCAGCAGCGCGATCGTCGTTGCTGCCTCGTCCGCTCTTCTTTCACATCGTCAACATCATTCGCAACAGTTTGTAGAATCCCTCAATATCTGTTTGGCGGCATCAATTAGAATAAAAATTCACCTTATTTTCTATATTGAATAGTCTGATTCGTAGATAACGATTCTTGAATTCACTTTTCAATCATTTTGTTTTTCTGGAACACTGTTGAAACAATAAGACTAGCATTTAAGGGAATTCACTTGTGATCTATTTATGCTTTTAGGCGAAAATTTTTGACTCGATCTAAAATCAATATCAAAGTCGTTTCCAATAACGGAACGTTTTTCATTATTACATAAAAATCATATCATCGTTCTATGATGTTCTAGCTTTTTATTGTTATCATACAAATACGATTTCGGTGTATAGTGTGGTTCTGGTTCGCGTTACTTTGACTTTGAAAACATCTCGTTTTGTTTTTGTTTAGAGAAACTCAATAAATTAAGACTGTGTGTTTAATGAAAGCGAGTCAAATAGACGTGAGTTATATTTCATCATATGAGGAATGAGTTAAACGAAATTTGATAATAAATCTATATCAGCAATTTAAAGTTCATTGCCTCATTTCCTACACCATATGCTCGTCTTGTTAAAGAGCATTCTATTGACTGTTGTTGACACATTACTGTACTTTAAAAATAACAAACTATTGAGTTCATTTTTTTTTTTGATTTCTTGCACTTACAGTCCTCTTGTTCTTTTTTGTTATTCAGTTTTGTAATGAACTGTAATTGTAAATGTCAAGAGTTTCCATCTATTTGAGTTGTTTTGAGGTTATCGTGCTGCTTCTCAATCAAGTCAATTCAATAGCGATTGACCAGCTTTAAATATTCACTAAAATTACATTATGAATAATAATTACTTCGCATATTTTTGATTTTCTTACGTTGTAAACAAATCTCGTTATCACTTTTTTGAATAATCGATTTTCAATTATTCTCAGTATTCGTACAACAACGTGGCTTCTATTTATCGTCGTTATATTCACTCACTCATCACTCAAAACGGAGTCATGACATTGTTTTTTCTTAACAACTTTCTAGAGTATCCAATTGTTTTTCTTTCAAACTAATACGTTATGATATTATTGGTTGAATTCACGTATAGAAAAAATCATGATTTGTTTTCCATTAAGGTGATGGACTAAATGATGGTAAATTTCTTTGTACTTTTGCTGTAGTTCAACGCCTTAAGAACCTGTTAATGAGATGAAGTAGGTGTTGAACTATCAGAAGAAAAAAAAACAACAACACAGCAATTCTTGCTACTTCCCATCCATTCACCAATAATAAACCACCCCTCAATATAACGATAATCATACATATCATTCATAACATTCTAATTGGATAAAGATATAAAAGAACTTTAGCCCTTAATCCAAACGACTCCTCGTCGAAGTTCTCTTATTCTAATTACTCTTCTTCCGCTTATACTCCTACTTCTCCTACTTATTGTTGGAGTTATTGTGCAACACTCTATTGTTGGACCTCATCAGACTTTTGCTCTTCCACCGACTATACCTCTATTCACTCTCTCTCAGAAAAGGACTTTTTCTCTTACATACGTTTTCTATTCGTATCGTCATCGATACGATATTTTCTATTCTTTTCCTGTATTATGATAAAAGTTTATTATCCAAGTTTGAGGTAAATCACTCAACTTTGTGATAAACTATACGGCTACCGAACCCGAGACAACATAGTGTTGAACTATTGACAAGAAGAAAAAAAATTCAGATATTCATAATATCATAAATGTACACAAATGGTTTTTTTTTCTAATCAGCTACGGTAGTCGATGTGGAACAATTTGTTTTAATTTGAAAGCACTTTTCACTTAACACCAATCATAGTCACTAAACGCATCGAAATAGAAAAACATTGACCTCTCATAGATGATTCGTTTTCATTTTATCCGAATGTTGGCAATGGAATATAGATGTTTGATTATGTGAGAAAAAATATCTTTTGTTATTTTTTATTGCTATTATTCTAATTTATTTATGCCTCAGGGTGAAATACTTCACGATATCTACCATCATGTCTTGTATTGATCCTCCATAGAGTTGCCTTCTATTTTTATAATGATTACTGCCGTCTATTGAATTTTTTTTTTGCGATCTGCTTTCGGACTTGGACGTGTTAAGCTCGCCATTTCTTATGGGAAATAAATTGAAAGTGTGCAAATTTTGGATTGAAAGTAACACTGAACTGATAAAATTTGTTTACTTCAAGCTTTTTTTGTTGGATGCGCAATGCATTCGTCGTCTCCAACGGTGATGTCGTACAGTTGATTGAAATCATTCATGCGCATTTGCTAAGACTCGGGTCTTGACTTGCTACGGCAGCTCCCAGTACTGCTTTACGCGTAATTTCGGCTAAAAAAGAACTTATTGTGTTAATTAAGCAGGTACGGTATACTGAATTCTTCTAATGAATATGGTAAGGAAGCGACAGGAATGCAGGACGTCGTAGCGCAAATTTGAAGATTCATAAACCAACGTTTTACTAGGGCTACCAATACTCGACAGCACCTTTTTTTTCTTTTCCTCTGTTTATTTGTAAAGAAGAACAATCTAACTGAATTAGGAACTCCTACAGGCATTTCTTCTCCACAACACTCCTACTCATATGAGTACAGTACTTTTGTCCGTTTTCACATCTACACCGCTATCAGTTTTTGCAACTTATCAAAATAATAGGGTTTTTTGTTCAGCACCAGTGCGGAAGAATATGAAAGAAAAGTATAACGTTTCTAAGTATGAAACAGCAAATTAGTACTTCTAATACTATTAGATAAATTTGATATGAAACACGAATAGAAGGCATTTGGAGGAACGGGTGACATAATTTGATTGCGTTGAAACTGAACTGCTTCAGTACCACTTAGCGTGACAATTCATTTTTTCATACCACTACGCTACTTCGGATCTGTGTCTATTCAGCAAATGCATTTCGTTTCATTGAAATGTTATTATGAATGGCAAGGTGCTGCGGTCAGGACTGAGCGACAGAATGTTAAAACCACATCACCTAATTGTTTTCACCTTGAACTAGCAAGTACTGTTTGGACAAGATAAAAGAAAAAGAACTGCATTGCTTTTCACATTCCATCGCTATCTTTCAAATGGTTACAGATCACGTTGTTTATGGTGGCTACGATGACCTCCAAATGTTGTAATAGTTTGAAGTGACGTAGTTCATCATATTTTTACATCTTCATGTTTTACAGTATCTTCAAATGTCGACGTTCAAAATCGTCATGTAGTTTTCTGTTCGTTTTTTCTCGAAACGATTTATTACGATTGAGATCTAGTCAAACACTATGATGGTGTTATCTACAATAAAACAATTCAGTTACGTATATCAATACAGTATTTTTTTATTTTTTGCCTCTCTATTATATTTGAAATTAGATTCCGATTATTTTTTTACTATTCAATAGCTGGCACGTAGCGCAACGGTAGGAGGTGGAGCTGTGACGAGTAGAATCGCGCTCTGTTTCGTATCTGCATTCAGGCCTACTAGTCCCGCCATTTCTCCGTCCCGGTTCAATAAATTGATTTCAGAGAAATGTGCGAGAATAAGTGACAGGATTTGGTAGAGACTGCTTGACTTAAGTTATTCAATGAAGCAGAATCCCACTCAATCACCTCCATGATGTCAGATCAATTTAGGATGCATCAGGCGGGGATTGATCAATTTTGTTATCTGCTTATGTGGCCAATATTTTACTTTCATCATAGTTTCGTTTTAATATTAAGTACTGTACTTTTTCAAAAAATACGTCTTAAACATTTATTCCTATACATCAAAGATCACTCACTACTGTATATGACGTCAATTTCGATCATTTTTCCTCACCTTGTTTCTGTGATAAACGTATGATCTACTTGCGTGGTTGAGTGTGTTTCTTTTTTAGAATTCCTTTCATAATCAGAATGACAAAATTTCAGGTAGCTATTAAACTAAATAGTATTATAATGTAGTATATTGTCACTATTTCTTTGTGTTTCTTTTTGTTTATGCAATTGTGACGTCACAATACAACTTAGGTCTAAACAAAACTCCACAGCTCAACGAATTAGCTTCTTGTGATGTTACTCCTACAATGGAAGGATGATGATTGTTTTTCTCTCGGACCTCCCGTCTTATTTTGAGTTGAAATGAGTCTGATTGACGATAGAATTTAGAGTTATTATGAGAAATTAAAACTCGTCTAAATATAAGCGTCACTTTTCAATGAAACAAACGAACGATGAAAATGATGACGTAGAAAGTCAGCTTCATTAAAAGAGCAATGTTAATTTAGTATTTTGTTGTTTAGTCATTAATCGCCGCACGATTAATGTAATGGATATAATGTGAAAGGAAAAAGAAAAGCCTGCTTCTAGCTCGATTTTGACTCGATTGGTTCATTCATCACTGCCGTTCCATCACCACCACCATTTCTGTTCGGTTGGCAGTTTCCGCTTTGTTCACGATCACATTCAGTTATCGTTATGTTCACGAAAAAATGTTAAATTAATAAACATTGACTGTTGAATGTAAAATGATTTCGGAACTTCCAACATAACATTTAACTACCACTCTCTCTCTCCTCTCTTCTCTTCCTCTCTCTCCTCTCTCTCTCTCTTTCCCTCTCTCTTCCTCTCTCTTCCTCTCTCTTCCTCTCTCTTCCTCTCTCTCTTTCTCCTATAAGTTCTTCCCCTTGAGAAACGTTGTCATAGAAGTTCAACAAGATTTCTTCTCCATTTTGTTACTCACTGTCTAAATGTAGTTTCTTACAATCTTACAAAATCTTATAAAAAATTGTATTGATATTTATTTATGTCAGTCGGTAAAGGATTTCCTTTCAATCTTTTCTTGTTCTTTATTTTTTAGCTATCCATCGTCGAAACTGGAATTTTCATAGAAGATTTCATTAGGGTTTTTGATACGGTGAACAGTTGTTGTGTGTGGTGCAGTGCTCTTTATGAAGAAAAAAGCCTTAGTGGTGTTTACCTTTTCCTTTTCTCGAATCTGAACGATTATTGATGTTTATATTCTGTTGTTTTGTGTGATTTTTTTCTTCTGGAGTGTTTATCAAAACGCCAAACAGATGTTGTTCTACGAAGAAATTTTCATTGAATCGTAGAAAAATAAAATCAATAAATGTGACTTGGGACGTTGATATGATTTGACGTGAATTCCAGAAGAAGCGGAGGTATCGTCATCTGAAAGCTGTCCAGTCGAAGTCGTTCTTGTGTAACGAAAAACCCGCATCTTTATCGAATTGCAACTTTCGGCTTAGAACTTGATTTAGCAATAGAAAAAAAAAATCATGACAAACTGGCCTTTTTGCTTCCTCCAGAACAAATTTTTTATTACATTCTCAGATCTGAGGTTCATATTGTTTCATTGACATTTTGATAACAAGTTGTGACATTTTCGTGACCAAGTTGATGAGTCAAATTAGACTCATACTGTTGAACAATAAACGTCACATCAGGCACTTTAGGTAAGTGACCACGAAAGAAAAAGTTGAATCAAAGTTGTGGTTCAGTTATTATGTGTAGGTAAAACAAACAACTTAGGTAACTCACAATAGATGCTTTCCCTCAAGACCACTGTTTGCTACGAGAATGTTCATCAACTGGAAAATGCTAGTGCGCTTCTCTTTGTTTGATTTAGAAACAAACATCATGCTTCTATAAATATTGAGGTAA
>KN716179.1:254781-276397 GCA_000816705.1 Dictyocaulus viviparus
GTGCTTTTCGTTCCCATTTTCGCGTTGAAGTTTCCGACAATGAATTTGTAAAAGGATTTTCTATTTTGAAAACTTTTTCCAACTTGTTATAGAATGCGTCTAATTCGCTTTTGTTTGCTACACCACTTAGTGAGTAGCAGTTGTTATGCTAATTTTCTTATGGCGCGTGGTTCAAGACGGAGTATGCCTAAATGAGGTGAAAGGATTTCATGAGAGTCGACGAGATGGACGATGGACGATGGATGGGTGTACGATAAAGCCGACGCCACCGACGTTTTGTGCGGAAACCATCTCTCCACGGATAACACATGTCCCTTTATTAAGTTGTCTTATGTCGATTTTTTCTGCTCTTGGTCTCCTGTAGAACTATCACGTAAAATTTGATACGTTTCGTAGTTTCAAGGAGAGCATAGAAATCGGCGTCTGAGGAGACTTTTCTGGCATTGTATGTGCAAAGAAAGAAACAATCTCCATAGCGTATCGTGGGCATGTTCTCTAGATCCGTATTCGACGTGATGATTGGCCCGAGATTTGATCGCCTCTCACTGGTTGTCTTACCGTCTGACGTCACGGACGGCAGAAACCACTATGCGGGAGACTAAGGCCAAAGTTTTGCTGGTGTAGCTTGAATTTCCTGGATTTTTTTTGTGATAGCCCACCTCAGGCGTTCTCATGGTGTTCACCACAGGCAGCCGCCGACCTTTATGAATCAGAGGGGTGTGCCTCCTTGTGACTTTATCACATCACGTCGGTGGCGGTTCTTGATAGGTTTACTCTTGGTTAGATCTTCATATCGAAATGAAAAACCTAGGAACACCTCCCAGCCACGTTGAGGCGGTCAGCTATCTGGGAGGTACAAATAAATTAATTATAGGAGACAATTCAATGAGGAATCATATTGAAATGCTCCATACGAATCTCCAATCATAGAAATCCACTATAGAACTGCGATGTTTTATAACAAAAAATGGTCTTATTTTTATATAGCTGTAAAAATATCTTTTTACATTTTTGGATATTCATAGTTTGTCATCTTTTTGACAATTACAATTTTAAGCTTAAGCTTTTCCTTTCCTCGGTTTCATTTGGATTAGCCATGAAAATGTGATGGTAACGTATAATAGACGTAGAACGATTATTTTCTTTTTTTTTATCGTAAAAAACTACAGGCATGCTTACAATCAATATTAGAATTGCACAAAATTTAATTCAAAGTTATTTCAGTACGGATTAGGTGAATACCATTCATATGATCATATTATAACATGGATGGAAGAAATTCAACGTCTCTATCCGGATAAAGCACAAGTAATCAATATCGGTACAACCGAAGAAGGTCGACCCATTAAAGGCATCAAGGTTTTTATTCTGAACATTTCTTCAAACAATTCTTTTATATCAATCGTATTGATATTTACCGTGTATAATCCGTAAGGGGGAGCGTGGAGGTACCACAGTGATACATAGACCAACTCAGGCTCGAGGATTCACCCATTCACACTAAACGCACCAGCTCTCTGGGTATAATGAATTGGTACCGCAGAGATCTGAAAAGATAAGCAGCACTGACTCGGTAGAAAAGTCCAGGTCATCATGCTCGCATTCAATCATCACCGAATTACTTTCAAAACTAAGGCGTGGGCTCGTTTTTCAACAGAGCATTGCACAACGCCAACGGTCATGTCATTTTATCTGATGCTCTAGAACGGAATATATTTATATATACATTAATTTGAACAGCTTCTATGAAGCATTTTTATTTTGTTGAAATATAAAACACCTAGGAAGTTCATAAGCTTTTTGAAGCAGAAAACAGTTAAAATATTGATAAGGCGGCTGGAATATTGATTATCCTTTCTATTAACTAGTTTTCAAGATCTTTGTTTACTTTATAATGCTAATGAGATTCAGATTGGAAGCGGAGTACATCGAACGGATAAACGTATTGTATGGATTGACGGTGGTATCCATGCTCGAGAATGGGCCGCAGTACATACTGTTATTTACATCATTGACAGGGTTAGACTCATTAATCTGTACCTCATTGAAAATTTCAATTGATTCTTTTTCAATGAGCTAATTATAAATGACGAGCTGAAATATTTGTTTTCTAAAAAATTGCGATTAATCAAATGGTTATTCAATGAAGTGGTCTTTTATTGTGCTCGATAAGCTTAGACAACAAAATTCTAGTATTTAGCTTTTAGTTCATAATGTTTTAGTTGATTGCTGATTACGAAACAGATCCTCTAGTACGTGAAGCCGTGGATGAACTCAATTTCTATCTATTTCCAGTGCTTAATCCAGACGGTTATGAGTACTCGCGAAGTGGAATTTCACCTCTAGTACGTATAGAGAAAGCTTTGAACTGCTACCTCATTAAAATGTTCCAAAAATCTTACTACTTTATCAGTGTTTATTTTTTGCTATGTAGATTCGTTTATGGAGGAAAAATCGTTCATCGATGATGTGCAAGAAAGATTATTGGTTCCGCGAACGATGTTGTGGCGGAGTGGATCTGAATCGGAATTTTGACTGGTTTTGGGGAGGTTTGTAGATATTCAGAATTGGCACTTAAACGTCATCAACAAAAATTATTGAAGGCAATGAGTTTAATAGAAAAACTGGTCGTTCTATTCTTATTGGATTCCGTTAACGATCAGGAATGTTTGAGTAGTTTTAACGAAGCAAGAAAGTTTCCTCCTAAAGACTACGTCAGTATTGATGGTAGATATTACTAAGCCATTGGAAACGATTTTATTTGTTGAATCGAAGCTTAATCTTTTTTGGAATCCATTAAAGGAAAAAGTTTTTAAATCTAGTTATAAGTGTTAAAAATTTATTAAACGACAACTATGTAAATTCATTTAAAGATTTTCAAAACTTCGAAGTAATTTTCCTTTTTTTTTTTTACCGATTATGAAATTTTAGAGATCGGTTCGAGCTCTGATCGATGCTCTGAAATCTATCAAGGAAAAGAGGCTTTCAGTGAAGCCGAAAGCAGGTCAATCAATATTTCTTTTTATTGATTGCTATCACGTCCTGTATTTAAAAGCCCGAAATCAATACAATTATTGTTTTACTGTCTGATTATCTTCGCTATTTTTTTAAAGATATCTCCATCAAATTTCCTCAAATTACAAGATTTTCTTCTAAGTTCTAGGGACGCTTTATCCCTATTTTTTCCTGTGGGATATTTTAAATTTCAAAAATTGAATTCCTCAATAGAATTGTTTTTTTGACTGAGTTACTAATGGTGGTAATGTTGATGTTTTTAGAGCGGTACGTGATGCCATGCTTTCTCGAGAAATGCGTGGAAAGGTGGACGCATTCCTCACGTTGCACACTTACTCACAGGTGAGTGATTTGTTGATGATCATCTAGTGAATGTGTGCATTGCTAATAAGCGTTCACACCTATTCGTTTTTTTGCAGTGGCTGCATTCCAGTGACGCCAATTTTTCAGATGTGGATTCACCCTTTCAGTCATCAACGCAAAACCGTACCAGAAGATATTTCGGATATCGTGAGTTGTCGGATTTTATCATCTTTTTCTTCAATTCACTCGACTAAATTATCTACTACTGATATTCAGAAGGTGTAAACTAATAGAATAGATCTTTATCTCAAATTCTTTTTGTAACAGTACTTTCTAGCTGACCTAAGGACTGATCGAATGTTTTTTCTGGTTTTTTTTGCCTCAATTTCACCATTTGCTTTTTGCTCCTATGGAAACAGGACAGATTAGAAAATAAACGAACTCGAGTTCTTACAAACAAAGGACTTCAGTAGTGCCATAGGTAGCACACCATGACAAGAAACTGCTGTTAACGTGTTCACGTCACGTTTAATGCTTGCTGTTTTGTGTTTGGTTCTGTTACATGACCTATTTGAGCAATGCCCTATGACCTCATGCGAGTGTATTGAGTGAAAAAATTACTATGAAAAGTAATAAAACATTGTTAGATCATATATAGAAAAGGAGCAATAAAATATGTTCTCATAATGATGAGTCAATTAGAAAATTTCAAACCTGATGAGGCTACACTTGAACCCGCATCTTACAATTATCCAATCTGGTGGGCTACTAATAGCCCTACCGTTGGTTTGACCATATGCTTTTACCGGATGTCGGCATTACCTCCAGTTGAAAAATTAGCCTCGATTACAAGTTTTGTAATTAACTCTACATTGTGAGTATGAGTAAATCATACAAATCTAAGAGCATTATAACTGATTACAGCTGGTAGAAAAAAATATATATCGTTTGATAAAAGAATAAGGAAATTTTTGAAATTTGTTCATACTACGATATCTTATTTTTTGTTTGTCAACAATAGAAAACTGTAAGGAGATAGTGGTATTGTTATGCATTATCATTATGCAAATACTTAGGAGATGCATAGGTAGGTACTATGGAAGAGCTTCAGGATATATGAGTATTTTTAGGAACAAGTAGGTAGAAAAGCCCTCAATGCTCTCGAAAACGTCTACGGTACGAAGTATCGATTTGGAACCGGCGCTGATATTCTTTGTAAGCTCAATTATCATTATCTAAAGAGAATCAGAAATCTTATAAATTTTCATTGAATGTTTTTCTTTTCATCGTGATCTATCTGGATCTAATTTTGTTCCTTATATGATTCATAAGTTTGATTGATTTTTCTGTTTGAGAAAGTTAGGAGACGGTTTCGGATTCTGTTAGGTTCGAAGAAAAATTTTCTAAATGTGCAAAATTTCTCAATGAGATATTAATGAAGTAATGTAATTAATAACAATGAAATCAATTGAATAAAAATCATTTCACTCTTTTTTCTGTTTGACCATAGAAAAAAAAGAATTGCTTCGTTTTTTGATCTCAATTTTTCTTTACAGATCCGTCATCTGGTGGCTCAGATGATTGGGCGAAAGGAAAAATTGGTGCTAAATATGTATATCTAATGGAATTACGTCCATCTGAAGAAGGTTGCTAGTTGAATATTTCAGAAGACAATTTGTCGTTTTACTGTAGCATTCAAATGAACGTAGAGTGTCAGACCTATTTTTAATGTTACCGTATCTTATTATAGGTGATTACTACCATGGTTATTTTTTAATACTTTATCTATCTCTAAAGAAAATACCTCACTTATAAAGAGGATATCTGTTAGAGCAGGAAAAGCACTACAGTAAGATATCGAACACCGTAAGCAATGTGCATTAACTGTTTTGTTTGGTTTTCAATGAATACAAAATACGGTGGCTCTGAGGTATTGACATTATCGCTAAATGCTTACCTAGTTGTTTATTCAAAAAACATTTGCTCATTCGGTATTGTTTTAGATGGAGCTCAAATCTAAACTGTTATTAAACTCATTCGATGAATGTTTCAGTTTGGGATGGATTCATTCTTGACTCACGTCAGCTCATACCAACCGGTCGTGAAACGTGGGCCGGTATCAAGGTAGTAATTCAAGCAGTTCTGAATCTGAAACGAGGTAGTTTTTCTTTGACCTTTTCTTTTTTGCTGCTACTTGTTTGAGGTTTTCACTCGTGCGTTTTTTTCTTTCTTTGTTTCACTCACCGTCAGCCTTCTTTTCGTTCATTAACGTTTCATTTGAAGTTCAACCTGTTTATGTTTTTTTTTTAGAGTAATACAAAATGATGGCATATTTTTATTTACTTCTATGGCTAAGAAATTAATTATGATAGGTTCTATAAATCTCATGTTTATATTATTTATGTTTCCACAAGGCTGAATCACAAAAAAAAAAAAAATCAAAAAACCACCTGACGTTTTTATGCTAATTCGCCTAAATTTGTAGATTATATTTTGTCGTTTTTCGTTCATCGTTTTCAACTGCTTCTCAAGACGTCCATTGCTTGTTGAAATTTTAGTTTTAAACCTGAGGTGATGCTGCCTGAGGTTCCAAGTTTTACAATATCCTCAGCCTTGTGGGAACATAAATAATACAGACATGAGTTTTATATAACCTATCATAAGTATTCGGTTTAGTAAAAAATAAACGACAATCTAGGCTTGAGTTTTTTTCCTTTTTCGAACAAATCTTTCGCTTTAGTTTTTAGTGTAATTGTTCTTTTTTGTTTTCCGGAAAAATAAAAACATGGAGAAAATGAAGTAGCATAAAAAATATGCCATTGTTCAAGTACTTACTCAGGCTAATGTTCCACATGGTTTTAGAAATGCCTAGTAGATCATCTGCTATAGCCAAATCTATCGTGAACGCCTCTTCGTTACCATCTGTGACGACCTCATCGAATATAGCGACTATCTCAAAAACGACTGCGACATTAACGACAAATAAAATCGACACGATGATGAACAAATTAAAAAGCACATTATTATATGCACAGTATTCTCACAACAAATCATTTTCTGCACCTCAATTCACCTCACCAATAACGATCACCTACAACAGCACGATGATACCTTTTGTCATCACCACAATTGCAACACGTCACGAAAATTTGGTACGAGCAACATCTCAACCAGTAATACGCGTACTACAAAACGGTAAACGTAAATGGATTCGAGTTCTATCGCAACATACTCCAGCTCGTATCATCGACATGACAACTACATCATTTACAAACATACCGATGCCAAGGCCACTCACTCCAGAGCCATTCTTCAGAGATCCGAATATTCAACCAAATCAGGTAAGACTATTCTAGATTTCATTTCTTTATTTCATTAGCATTGTATTACAATGTTGATACGAAAGCACCTAGTACTATGGCAGAACTGCGAACCAAAACACCCATGTCTTTCAAACCTGTAATCCTTAAGAGTCGGTGAAATACTACCACTGTTATCGAAAAGAATAAGCAACACTAACTCGATAAAATATTGGTCACTAGAAGTCGAGTGTGTAGATTACTTATACGAAATAATCTTCATGATATGATGAAGAAGACGGATGTGTAGTTCATCCCAAAGCGGAATAAATTATCGCAATGCTTATTCATTCTAAAAGAAACATACCAAGTAATCTTGGATTATAGTATGCAGTAAGTGCTGATATTAGTAAGAATGTTGGATGTAGTGGTTAGTTTTGCTCAGAACGTTCGTCTTATTTTGTTTGTCAGGCAGGACTCTTTCCTGCAGCTGTAGATCGGACAACGTCAAACTTGAGCTGTCAAACCTTTGTAATACACTGATATAACGCAGTGTTTACTAAATAACAACATAAATAGCCTACCTAAAATTTAGGTGATAGCTCACGAAAGATAGTAGGAAATATGAGATAAACCTGTGAGTAATTAATGGCAATCCTAATGATGATAAAGCATGTAATTTTTATATGTGGAATAGAATGCTAAGAAAATGAGTGACATGTAAAACGACCAGAAACTTTGCTTAAATGTGTAAAGACGAGTGAACAAATAAGCAGAGAAGGGAGGCATTCCTGATAGTTACGTGAGAAAGCTTATTGTGAAGAACGAAAGGGTCCTACATTATTGCTGTCGTGGTTTGATGAGCGAGTCGACACATTGAACGATCGTAGGTAAGCTCTACGATCACTAGTGAAAAAGATGAGTGATATGGACAACTATCGAGGTAGTATTAGCTTTTTGAGAGTGTTATGACAAAGTACATACAATAACGTTCTTAAAAAGGTTGTCATTTTTGATTGGATAGTATTTTTACGAGCTTCACCAAAATGTTCAAAGCGAAAGAGTTGCAATTATGATATTTGAGGATATAAGAGGAAAAGTGCGTTTTGAAGCGTCTGCCGAAGGCAAATGGAAGCTGTAGGTGTTACTTTTTGTCTAATAGTAGGTGTCAGCGTGTAGACAACCAACAAGCGCTGTTTAAGTAAACTGTGAGGAAAGAAACACGAGCCACCAGTCTCACTCATTTTACGACTTCTTATTATGATGACGATCTATAATCAGTATATCAAACAAGTAAGGGATTGAGCATAGAAGAGGAATAAATAGAGGAGCAACTATTTAAGAGGACATTTGTTATGATGAGCATGAGCATGAGCATGTTATATTAAGTTAGCCATACTTGATAAACCTTATAAATGTAGATGAACAGGTGCTCATAGTAACTCTCAAGGCTCATTGTAATGGGTTTGTTAATTAGTTAATCATTGTTTGATCAAGATTTCTTAGCAAATACAGCTATTACTATCACTTATTTATAACCTGAAAAACAACGGCATTTCATTTGTATTGTTAAACAGCGGAAGGCTTCTAACGAAATCCGGCTATCAAACTCTATGCATTTTTTAGAAGTGTTATGTTGTATTAGTAATAATTTTAAACTGCCCGTTCGAATTCAATATATAATTTTGTCGTTCAGCAGATTTCTCTAACGCCTGAAGTACAGAATGCCAACTTGAAACGTCTTCAACAAAAGCAGACGAGCGTCGATACGTTTCGGCGGATTACAAGAAAATTTCTAAGAAAGCGTAAGAGTGAGCAAATGAAATTTCGGAAACGATACGGCATTCAAACGATTCACATTTCCATCAAAATAATCGAATTCAGTATAGAATTATTACTTTATGTTTAGGAATTAACAGTAGTGGATCGGTGCACCATCTAAGGATGAAGCCAGAAAAATCCCTGCATTGGACTTTAAAAGGGGTGTAGCACAGTTTTTTATCCCGTGAAATGAAAAGATGATGTTTGCATCAGATGGAAAATGAATCCTTTGACACTTTTACCGCTCTTTCCTAATTTTCATTCGCTTTTTTTTTTTCAACAAAAGTAGATTTGCTGAATCGCACCGAAAGATTATGTTGAGCTTCATTTTGATTCAGGAATTGATACGAATTCTCCAACACGACGTGTTAGCGCAGTACCTTTCAATAGTCCTCCATTGGCGACCGCAACAACGGTCCCATCGACGGTGAGCAGTTTATACAATTTCATTTCATTTTGATTTTAACCACGATATCTTTTATGTTCACGTTTTTTCTGTAATGTAAGACTATTCTTCATAGAGCATCGACCAGCCTTAAAATAGCTTAGAGAAAATATTGGGTTCTGTTTTTCTGTGAGTTATTCGAATTCACTCATGGAGTGGTTTAGAAGTTGAATAGCGCAGATTAGAAATAACTTGCGATTACACGGGCGATAACAAATAAGACCAGAATTGAAAAATAAATCAATGAGATTAAAAGATGGTTTTAAGTAGCAGTTCGCAGCGTCCCCTCCAGGCCTACCGAGCCCGCCATCCCTCCGAGGTCGGTAAATTGGTACCAGAAGAATCTAGGTAAGATGACTGGCACTGACTTGGTGAAGAGTGGATCAACTCAAGTCATTGTATAGACCAGGCACGCATTTAACCACCTCCATGATATCACGTTGAACATGAATGCGTTGGCGCATCCCGCCACAAGGGATTGATCAACGCCAACAATTATCTTATTATCTAGCCCTTTCTATCCACTTACCTTTATAACTAATCATTATTTCATATAATTCTACAAAAATAAGATCTTAGATTACTCGTATATCGATGTGTGGCTTGTAAATTTTCAAAGAAGTTATTCTGAATTTATAAAATTTGGAAATATTCTATACCTCAAATTTCTGGGAATAATGTTTTATTAAAAATATACCATATAAATACAAACTAATGTATCAATGATAATACAAAGTAAAATGTGTTTGTAAGAATAAATTTACCTGAGAGGAAGTGATGAGGAAATGCAATGTCCGAGTTGAAAGAGATAGAGATATATCGAGAGTATTCTTGATAAAAGTCTTGGCTAAGAATGAAAGAGTGAAGTTGAAGGAAAGTATGCTAAAGTCCAAAACCAAGACCAAGACCAAGTCCAATTTCAAGTTGAAGTGAGGTAAGGTAAAGTGAAATCGTACTTTTATAGCTTTGTACGATAGTGGTCAAAGTAGTATGCTAGTGGTGGAACTGATATACGACAGGAATGTTGAGATAGATTGGAGGGAAACGTAGCAATATTCGTTGTATTCTGTCTGTTATACGGTAATGCTCTTAGTGAATCTTAATAGTATTGAATAGTCTTCGATACTTTTTACTTGAAACATCTGCTACGATGCACTGTTGATTTGATAACGATACGTCATCTTGAGTCAATGCATTGAATTATCGAATTCAATCACCACCACTATATCGTGACAAAGTCGAGGTGCGAATCGCACAGTAGACGATATCCTTCAACGCTCATTTTCACCCCTATTATTTCAAATCATCTGAATCTAAGTTCTCGCTGATCATCAACGAACCATGATCAATCTGATCTTTCTATCAATTGCTGTTGTAGTCCATAGTATTTCTTTAGCTTCAGGAATTCGCTGAAAATCGTAGTTTTTCTTGGATTCTCATTAAAAGATATAACCGTTAGAAGGTGATTTTTATACAGTGTGAATGATGTTCAGTAAGATAGAGTGGCTTATAGTTTGTGTCCACCAATCATTGATGATACTTATCACGTCATCAGTTTAACATACACTGATGCGATTCTGATATTTGGTCATTAACGTAAGTTGGAACCTCGTTATTTCCTTATTCAGTTGCAAGGCTACCGTATTCGTTTCGGTCAGCTCACTAACATCTCACTTAATTTTCTTAGCATGCAATAAGAAGTTCTTAATGAAAGATTCTGGTATTGGCGTTGATTGTTGTACGTACTTGTAACATCCTAGACTTCTCAAGTTTAAACAAAGTAACTTGACTCTAAAATTTAATCATCCGTACTCAATACTCCAAGCTAGTTGGGTCCTTCAATGTCAGGCAAATGAGGTCATTTATTTTATTGTATGTTTTAATTAATACTTATTAACTTACAAAATTTACATATGTATAGCTTCTAGTCTGTCTGAAAATGAAAAAAACTCACTTATTAAAAGTGAGTTTCAAGCACCTACCATATGCTTTGTAATCCTTTTATTGAAATTTTTTAACAGCTCGTGCAGATTAAAATAAGCATTTATAAATAAATGCATAAATGCAAATATGCATAAATGTACCTGTGTGAATACACAAACGGTGAGCCGATTCAGCACGACAGAATCATACAGTTCATCTCAAGAATCCAGCCGTTTATCTAGGCAAGTACAACGTCTCTTCGAGTACACGATCTACCTCATATACTCAAACTGAAGTATTAATACATAGCTTCTTCACCAACGGCTTTGTTTTCGTGAAAAGTGTGCAGTTTAAGTAAATCTCCTGAACAACGATACCAATTTTCGGAGGTGTTCACACAGTACATAGTATTTATCTATAGATATTGCAGCTTCACTCTGTCTCTATAGATAGAATGTTTATTATCCGTAATGAAGCTGAGTTAATCGCAAAATTCGAAACTTCAAGCGGAACTTTTATTATCGGTTTCGCCTGGAAAATGACTCCATATTTGTAAATATTATTTTTCTTTCAAAAATAACTTGTTCAATTCTTCCACCATACTCTACCATATATATTTCCAAAAACATCTTAGTTGCTTTTTCTAGCATCCATTTGAAATTTCTAGCTATGTAGTTTTTCAGATGCTACTGAAAAATGACCTCAATGAAACTCTCGGTAGTAGAACATATTCATGTCTGCCCAATGTTGAAGAAAGAAAGACATTAGGCGAAAACTCAATAAATTCGATCACTCAACATTTTTAAAAACATCGGTATTTGAGGGATTTTTGTAGTAGCTTTTACAGACTTCTTGTTAGAAAATGGTATAGCATAAAGTAGGATAGCGAATAAGCGTCAAGAGAAAAATAAACAAGCTTCATTCAAATCGTAAATGTTTTTAGCTTCAATCATGTTTCGATAAATCGATATGGTGTGCTACATGGTTGGAGCGAAATCCACGGGTTTGCAGTATCTCGTCGGTGTTCATGCGTCGTGAATGCAGCAGATCTTGCCGGTTCTGTTGATCTGTGATTTCCTTCATCTGTTCACATTCGTTTTTCTATCGTTCTTTTTTTCATTATTACTGTATCATCTGAAGCTGTACAGATGATAGTTGGAAGCACGTTCATCGTTGTCATCGATCACAACGATGTAATGCTTTCATAATCTGTAAAACTGCAATGTATATGGGTCTCGTCGTTTTTGTTTTTTTCTTCTTATCTTCTAATCCAACAAGAACAAAGAAGTAGGACGATTTCTTCAGAATAGCATTCAAAATTCATCAATATAACAAAAACATTTGCTACCTAAGGTACTGCTAGAATGTCCAGTACGATGCCAATAAGGTAAAGCTTCAATGAACGAATCACATTCGTTTGAAATCAGCTCTTGAGAAAAAAAATTATCATTAGTATTATGTTGAATGAATTTTTTATAAATTGTAGTCATAAAGTAGAAGATCGCTTAAGAAGATCACCTTATGACGTCATTTCGTTTTTTTTTCTTTCTATTTCAAAAATTCCAGGGTGATTTAACAATAATTAATTTGTTTATATTTATATAGAATAAGAAATTATTAACTGAATATATGTTAATATCTAAACGTTTTACTTATTCATTAGTTTCTTTGTTTCTAACAAAACGTTTTCGCTTTTATTTGATGACGAACTATTGTAGATGTACATGGTCAGCAAGCAGTTCATAGCGTAGGCGTTTATCTGTATGTGTTGTATAACTAATCTCATTATGATTTATGATATTCATATGAAATAGCTGTCTCTCGGGTGATAAATGTTGCTCATTGTTTTTAAATATTCTATATATTCTTTGATTACATTCCAATACTACGGAAACGATGTGAGGATCAACGAAATGATCAACTCATCCCTCAATCCTCAATTGTAAAGTATAATCGATAAAAATTGTTTTTCACATCAAATAGACTCCATCATCATTTAGAATTTTGATATTTCGAAACTCACGTAGTGGATTTACGATGTCATTCAATTGGTTTATAATCTCACTAGATTGTGAAAAAGGAGGGAGTGCATATTTAAAAAGGTGAAACTCATTTATATTGAATAAAAATGAACATGAAGAATTTTACTTCACTGTTAGTAAGTTTTAAAAAAATTATGACTCATTACATGTTCTAATGTGAACCATTTATATTTGTATATTGATTTGGATAGACCTCACCAAATAATCATCGACGGATTTGAGTCTTCATGAGGTAGTGATAGATTGTATTTCAGGTTTTCTCGTTCCACATGAATGATTTTTTTTTTGCTTTCTGATTGACATCGGATCAATGCTTTCACACTGCCATTCGGATCCGATTTTCCTTTGCCACAGGCATTTTGTGGGTACACGGAAGTACAACGAACTCTATGAGAAGTTGAAAATCAATAAACTTTACATTTACATAAACGTAAAAATCGTGATGACATGGCCTTTAGGGAAATAGAATGTAATTATAGAAATTATTATAATTTGGGTTTGATGAGCGATTATTCTCATTGATTGGAGCGATTGCATTGTACTGAATGAACGTATCACTCTTTTGACTCGGATTTTTTCAAAAACACTCCTCCTCTTTAAGCTTCTTCTCCCTAGTGCCTTTCAATATCGGATTTATTTTTGCATAGTTTTTTTTTTTCTCGTAATTCTTAAAATTCTCCTATGTTCTCATTCAGTGCTGATTTTCATTGAATTTGATGCGATTGCTCTGCATACATTAGAGGAACAATAGAACGGATGAAAGAGAAAATAAAAATTGCGTTTGTGAGGGAAAAAACCAGTCAGAAAGATTAAAATCAATAGAGACGAGGAAGAAAGAAGGATAGTGTTGATTTCGTAAGAAGTAATTTTTGAAAAGGCTCAACTCGATGAGTGACAATTTATAAGCATCAGAAGTAGATTCGAGGAATTTGAAATGTTTTTGCGTGCTTTTGGAATTCTCTAGCAACAGATGACATCACTGTGATGAGGTTAATAATGTCAGCCTACCTCTTAGCGATAACAGCGGATAGTTGCATGACTCATTATCAAGGTATTAAGTGAAAATATTGATTTTACGATAGCAAGAATTGAAATACAGCAAAGAAGTTTTTAATAAGTTGAAAGTTATTGATGAAAGCATGAAAATGAGTTAGAACGAGTGAGTGCTATTGAATTGTAGGTCAGTTGAAGGACAACTGGACCTGTCATCGAAGAAAAACCTCCACAGAATAAATAACGTCTTGAATGGTCTTCCACATCAGAATGATTGGAATAAGAAGACGATAGGAAAGCTCTTCAAGTAAACATATAAACATTGTTCCATATAAAAAATTAATAAAATACAAAATCTAACATACGTGAAAAATATTACGGATTAGAAAACGAAAAATATGACACTTTGGAAATTTGTACGACGATCGAAACAAAGTTTTTAAATAAGTATAGAAACGATGGGATGATTTAAACTGGTGAGTAGAAAATAGCCATTTCCCTTAAGATTCGTTACGATAGTCAGTCAGCATGAGACTCACATTACGCCTCCGTTTCAAATCAAACGCCGCTAGCTCCCCCTAGCCATTTATCTTCTTTCACTACAACACCATCGATGGTTTTCCGACGATGAACGTAAGCTGCAATTACTTTTAAATGCATCTAGAAGGTAACTATTATCTTACTTTATCCTACCGTATGCGATCAAATGACGTTTGTCGTAACACATATTTGCCTCAAGGCAATGTCATGTAATAAACTCTCAGCACTACTTCAGCTGAATTTTCCATTCAATTAATGAAAAAAGTAAAATAATCACCTAGCTAAAACGTCTGGCAGTAGAGCACTACTATTAATATGCTTTTACTTTATTTAGCCTTATTCGTACGGGGCAAAAAGACTCCGACATGTTTTTTTTTTCTCATCTGTTAGATCCAATTGAAGTATTTCTCATGTCGTCTAATTTTAAACGACGTTTAACAGTTTTCGTTTTGTTGTAGTACACATTTTTTTTTGGGTAGATCGGAATTTGTCAACGGATGTGCCTCGAAAGCTCCTAATCCTTTAATGAGGTATTGTTGCGTATTACAAAGATATATAGTATCCATGGATTAAGACCAGATCAACAATAATTCTCGTTAGTTCGTGTTATTTGACACTAATCAATATCAAATTACAAGAATATCGATTGATGTAAGTTTGTCATTCTATTCACATATAGGAATATTGGGTAATGATAAATCTGTGATGTGAATCTTAGTTCACAGTGGATTAAATTCTCTATGCAAATTTCTACTACTGAATTATCAACCGTAATAAGAGTAAAAATGAGTGATAAATACAAAGTACACTTTGAATTTAGCGGCTTATATCGTTCTCATTCTATAAACAACATTAAGAACCTTTTTTTAAGCCGTTATGAATTAGCTTGAACAAGAGTTTGTAAAGCTTACGAGCTGAATATTTCAAATGAGCAGTAATGCATCATTCTGGAAGACAACCCACTAGTAGGAATCAAAGATCATCATATATTCATACTCAAATGTGAATGAGTTTAAAAGATAAAACTTGATATTAATGCTTTAATTAACTATTATAACTAGTTATACACATTATCTTCTTAGTAGAAAAACCCACATGAGTGATTGTTTCCTCTGTCCTCGATTCCGTCATCTGAATAAGTGGAGTTCATACAATGAATTTTTGACGCGGCTTCATCTCTGAAAAGCCTTCCTTCTAATCGATTTCTGTTAATAACTGCCCGATAGATGCGTCGTCGTCGTAAACTTTAGTATAAACATGGACGTTATTGAATATATTTTAGGTAAATTACCATTACTGACATCCTCTTCTCAGTGACTTCAATTGCTCATCAAGCCGAATGATTCTAAAACTTCGTCATCAGGAAAGAGACGAAAATTTCGCTATGTCTGAACGCGACATTGAACCACCATGCTATAACGCTGATCTGTGCTCTGTTCTCTTACCGTAATGCTATGCACTTGATGGGAAAGATTGATTTAATCCACTTGAAGGCTTATCATGATAATATCAGCAACATCGAAGAGTTGTTAAGTTGAAAATCAACCGAACACTTAAGTGGTTTGTTCATCGATGATTCTTCATCGACCTTGATTGAATACCTTCTAGTAACCTTGAATTTGATCTTGTTACTGAATGGAATTACGTCATAGTGTATTTGGTTGACAGATAATACATCAAAAATGATCGTTGTTATGCGTCAGAACGGAAATCATTGTCATAAACTACCTCCTCATAAGACGCTAATCAGGTTAACCTCTTCACATTGTTGTCATCAGAGGTAAAGTACTGATAGTAAATATACAATAGTATTTCAAAACCATTTCAATGTGCTCAAAATCAAAATTGAAAACGATTCAATACGTTCCAAATAATGTTACCGTATCAAAGCTAAAAACGCTTCGCTTTGAACTCTATCTTCAATTAATTAACTCATTTGTACCGAAAAAATAAATGACTCAAAACAATTGTATACCCAGCTTTTTTTACTTAAATACCACATACCTAAAACTACACAACTTTCAGATATAATTGTTGCTGAAGGAAACGAGAAACGTTTTGACTTCAAACTGAGAAACTGGTTTTTTCTTTCCATGAAAACCTACTCAACTACTATTAGGTCTAAAGGTCCCTCCTGGATAAAAGAGCTTGGCGTTCCGTGTTGTTCGACGACGGCCTCAGTCAATGAACCCGCCCATTACGAATTTCACACGCCATTGAACGCTACAAACGATCGACTCAGGTGTCCTCTAGAAAAGTTGGATTTTGAAAACACAATGAATTCCGTTTTCTTTAAACTTCTTAGCAAAAATATTCAGGGATGGAGATATTCTTTGGAGATCTCGTACATACTTGCACCAAAATTGATGTCATAGGCAACAAAATTTTACAATTAATAACAAAACAAAACAATTAAAATCATCTAAACATTTGAATCAAATAAAGAACAATGTAAATCACTTCAAAACGTATTGAAAAATATGCTAATTTTGTTTATCAATTAAGCTTATCTTTATTTATCCTCAGATTATGATTCCGTCGTCCACAGTTTATTAGCTGGAGCAGACCTCAATGTTAAATGAACAGAAAAGAAAACAACGAGTACAAAAAAAAAATCACCTGTATTTGAGTATTATAACTAACTCATCAAATGCCTCTTTATTAATCTCCATGTGGAGTCATCACTTTGTACTTTCATATATCTCACTTTATGTCTCTTAACGCATTATGCTAAGAGTTATCTGCTAATTGCATTAGTGTAGTTGGTATGTCAGGACACCTGACATGCTCAAAGCGACACACAGCAGGGGAGAACTGGCAAATGATAGGTTCTCTAGAGGAACGTAGACGATTAGCTTGAATGAACTGGGGCATCGTTTGCCTTAGGCGTCAATTTTCTTCCTATATGACGTGATATATTTTTCATAGTAAACAAAAAAACAAAGTATGGTTTGTCAATCAGACTAATAAATCTCATATCATCATTAAAAAGAAATTAGTTGAACTTAATAACATTAAGAGAAAGATAGGCTCTTCCTCTTTTCTTTTTTCATTGAATCGTATATAGTTGCATGGATAAGTACTAAATGGCTTATAAAATTTGTGCAGATTGCTAGCTTTCATTCAAAACGTTTCTCGCATTATCTCAGTAAAGATATCTTTTAAAAAAGCGAAATGAAATATTACAAGTCAAAAGAACTTCTGTCTAAAGAGCTCTGATATCGTAGTGAAATACATTAGGCTCTGTGGCTCACGAAATCCCGGCTCACGATCCAGATGCACAAAATCTGTAATGAGACGGAAGCCGAAAATTAAATGGTTGGTAGAATCGGCGATTATTTTTGAGCTTAAAGCACTTCTACTTTCAGGCACTTTAAATTTCTATTGTTATGGTCATTATTATTATTATTTCTAATCAACTAAATTGTTCGGTATTACATTAATATATGTTCTATCATTTACACTTTTTTCAGAAGAAACTACAACACTAATAGAAGACTTGCTGAACTAAACCACTTCGCATATCTTAAAGGAACCTTGATAGTTTTTGCGACGGTACGATTATAACCACGATTTCTCGTAGCGCAACATACTGGTGCCACACGGTCTGCCCTCAGTATTAGCAGTTTTTTAGTTTCGCTTAGTGATGAGTTTGCCTCGTTAGTAGCGGTAGCGACAGAATACACGCTAGCGTTAACAGCGTTTTTAATTGTTGCGGCGGCATAGTCTTTGCAGATCACACCTGGAATCACACGCAATGCTACACAACCATTTGTCTACCGTATGTAGCAATTACATCAATGCATCCAGATACTGATTAAGAACAGTACTATTAAGTGGTGACCTTGCAAATCTCAACGCTTAGCAACAATGTGGTCCAAACAGTACTACTGCAGCTAGCTTCCCACAAACAAAATTACTTTACGCACTTCATAGCGGCGCGCTATTCGTCCACGAATTACGGTAGCAGCTCGCCGATTTTCTTGACGAGGGCGTGGCCATTCTATTCACAGACGTGCTCGATATGAACAGTGCGGATCAGACGTCCGTCACAGCGACCTCAACAATCCCAGCTCCACCTCCAATGCTACCTCTTTCTGTAAGTGCTACTTCAAGTCTGCATGGTATTTCACGGTTTCTTTCACCACATAAGCCCACCTCTGTAGGTGTTTTATGGCAAATCGGGGATATGATTATGTGTAGCAAATAACAGGATTGTGCATCGACGACGGCCTAATCATCATTTGCATTCTTCTCATTCGTGAGCCCCTTTATTATCGCGGTAGTATATAAGATGACAATGCTGCTTAGATGGTTTAATACAACACCTATTTTTAATTTCATCTTTTTTACTTCCCTCTATTAATGATATTTGTACATCTTTTCGAAAAGAATTTTTTACTACTGTTTTCAATGAGTTGATTTAGAATGATCAGGGTCCACTTGGTAAGTTGATGGAACAATGCAGTCGCCTCAATGCGAACGTTATACTCGATAAACTTGAGGCAAGTATACATCAAAGACAACTAAACTCTCATCAACATGTTATACAGAATTTTTAGTGTGTTTTCTATAGATCACAACACTTATCAATATTTCTAAGCTTAAATTAGTTTACATTTTTAAAATTTAAGTTTGTATAGTAATATTAATGTAATTAATCTCATTGTTTTTAAAAAGTTAGAAAAAATGTCTTCCTCAAAATTATGACTCTGCTCAAAACAATTTTGTCTTTTTGCTTACTCTATTAGAACATTTTCTTTCAAAGAAGAATATTTTGTTACCACAATAATCTGGAAACAAATAAAGTTATAAGCATTACATTTTATAATTGTGTTTGTATACAAAAAAAAAAGTCAATCAAATCGTTTATAGTCCAAACCAGCGGCGGAAAAATCGCCAAACTCCACCGAATCTACCTACTCACAGTATCAACATTATTGGCCAACGGCCACGTGGTAAGCCTTAGAGCGATTTAGCTTATTCTAAGTGATAAGGCATATCATTATGATGTCAGTATTTGTTGAAGGAATAGAAACGCTTCATATTGTAAAGGATCTTCAAAGTTGTTTATAAAAAAAAAACTGTTTCAAATGAACTACAACACATGAATGAAGGTACAAAGTGATTAGGAAATCAAATAGAAATTTCAGTTTACACAATTGGTTTTTTGTTTGATTTGACCATATTCAACACAATCTAGCCAAAGCTTGAAGGATATAGGAATATTTCAGGATAATGATAGCACTGCAATTAGGAATCAATTGAGCAATTGTTTTACTTTAGGTGGGATCAAACCAGTACTTGGCCATTACCGTATACCTCAGTAGATGCTTATTCTCCTTACCTCTCATCACAATTGGGCCTTCTGTCCTCTGTACCACCATCTACATCGTCGTTGAACCAGCGATTAACCCTCGGAAAAACCTCAGTGACAGGTGGCGGTGGAAAATATCCGCGAGGAAACTGCGAATGTCCAAATTGTATGGAAGCTGAACGAATAGGTAAGTATTACTGTAAGAATATAAACACTATTCTTAATTGCGATTTTACAGTGATTCTTTCTATCCTCTACTAACTTTAAATACCGTTTTTTGGCTTAATGCCAAACAGCGCGACCATGAAAAAAGTGCAAATTACGGAGTTTGATTTAGCGATAATTGCATGCCTATGAAAAATCGTTGCTGCTCCGTTATATATCAGCCCTTAATGTGTTCCTAACTCCTAGCAAATCGCTATTTTTTCTTTGCACTAAAATTTAAAACGAACCGTAATCGAAAGCGAATAAATTCTATTGACAAGTTCGATCGACAAAATAGATTTCATCAAATAACCAGAGCCGTCATCATTTTTGCTTTGGAAATCAAGTATAGTTTTGATGGAGACGGCTAGGTGAGTACAAAGCTGAGTTCACCGTAGTTATATAAGCTAAACGAGTTGTTTGAACCTGATCGATTAGCGGATAGTTTGAATATCCGATATATTTGTTATCGATTACTTAATAAAATGTAGTTGAGTAGGTTTTGTGAGTAGTTTTCCTCCTTACCACAATACTTTATGAGCGTCACCAAGGTGCCATCGAGATCGTATCGGTCTCATCATTACATAACCGTAACGCCTTTCCTTTAGCAATATATCTTAATCGATGATGATATTCCAAGGTCCTTTATTACGTAAAATCTATTACGTTTTGTTTTTGTTTTTTGTTTTTGGATCACATACGATATCTTAAAAGATATAACCCATTAAATATAATTAAGTATTAATGATGTTAACGCTTTTACGCTAAGCTGCTTATCAAAAATCCGAAAAGAGTGGGTATCGATGAGAAGCGTCTGAACTGGTAACGATTCTAAAAATAATGCTTAAAATCAATATTGATTAATTAACACTGTTGTTAGTAAGTGTCATTGTCCTAAGCACCAATAGTTGTTAATGTACTTTCAATTAAAAAAAGAACTCTTTATTTCTGCTGCTCATTACCTTCTATGAACATTTCAACCTATAAGAAATTTTTTTTCTAAACGTATTTTTCGTTGTATTCGATGCGATTTTATGTGACGTTTTGAGGAGGTTTTCTGTGACACGGAATCCTCTAGTTAGTGAGTTACCGACTTTCCTCATTTTAAGCTACATGAAAAGCTGTAGTTTTACCTAATTCTATACAAACTAAAGTTCTATCTCTGCTCTTCCTCAAAAACTCATCAAATTGAAATTTTGACCAAAAATTACTCATTATTTGATATATTTAAAATTTGAACTCATTGAAAAATTCACGATAGTTTTTCAATGGATGTGCTTTGCAGCAATTCTTCTGGTATTAAATTTACTTTGTTTTCACTAAGGATACGTAAAAGCATTGGCGTCGCCTATCTGCCTCTGGAGGTGGAGGTGTAGGTTACCATGATATCTCGCGAATACTTAAACGCGAATGGTTCATCCATTTCTTTAGTCGGTTACATACAGCGCTACCTAACCTCTCACATTATTCTGATACAAACTGATCAACTCCCGAGGGATCATCACCAAACTATACTTTAGCGTCATTAACTTATTAGTTGGGGGCGCAGTGGCTCAGTGGTGGAGGTGCCGCAGTGACACGCCGACCTAATCAGTTCGCGGCCGCTTCCCAGGCCTACCAAGCCCGCCATCCCTCCGGGGTCGGTAAATAGATGCCAAGGGAGTCTGGGTAAGATAACTGGCACTGACTTCGTGAAGAGTGGTCAACTCAAGTC
>KN716179.1:276604-300878 GCA_000816705.1 Dictyocaulus viviparus
GTAACTCAAAGTCTTTGTATAACCCAGGCCCGCATCCACCCACCTCCACGATATCACGTTGAACACTAAAACAACATTTTCCCGCGTTTTTATGCAATCTAGACTAGTCCTCATCAATAATTTTTCTACTTTTATTCAATGTATAATGTAAATCATTGTAATTCATGTTATTTTAAAGTGCTGTACTTGAATTTGTTGTAAACAATGAATTCCACCTTCTAAATTCGAAGCGTCATATAGGCCTGTGCGACCGAAATCGTTCAGATCTTCTTGATGAATTCAGAATTTCATCTACATTTATGTTGTAAGAGTTTTTAATTATCAAAGTCCAACGGGAGAAAAAAATGAAAACGATCGTATGCCAATCGATTGTATAGCGTTATTTGTTTTGATGAATTCTGAGTTGTTCTGTTGCTCGTATGAGGTTCGCTCGGATTAGTGATGTGGATTGGAGTGCGGAGGAAAGCGGAGATCGCTTATTGCTCGCTACTTCCACCTCGACCACTACTATCTTGTGATCAGACAGCGATTCTATCTCTTAGGTGATATTATAATGTGCTATTGCCGTTCTCATGCATATCTATCGTATTCAGATATACGTACAGATAAGCATACAGTTATTTACAGTACGTTGTACTCAAAACAAGATCACTCTTGAAAATCGATATACAAAAAAAAAAACAACAACACCGTAATTCTATAGAATAATATAAAACCGTATGAATGATCTAATCTCAGTTGATGGAAGTCGAGATTTTATCTAACACAAAAATGTTGTTAAGCATTTCACTCATGCACCTCCTCCGATTCGAACTTAATCCTCTTGAAAATATTTTCTTAAAAACGCATATCTTCGAATGAACTTCGAGAATCATATGACATTTTCATATTCTCATCTTTTTCACATCATCCACAATTCTTGTAAAGTTCAGGAAAAAAAATTGAATTACAAGTTGAATTAAAATCATCACACATTCATGAAATACTGAAACTGATAATGTATTGATTTATCGATTAGAATGATTTCTTATTGCTTAACATTTCGAGTTCGAGCATTATTTGCATTACTACTGAAAATAATAGGTACTATGAATGAGACCATCCTGAATCTTGCAGGATATCTTCAATATCTATTCGACATGAATTTTTTCGACAAGCTTTTAGCTTCAATGTGATGAATGTATAATTTTGTTGTATATGAATTCCATACGATTATTGTTTATTGAAATTTTCTTCATCCTTCGTCTTTTTTTAAGGTATTAATAATGTGCCGGTGAAAAAACGTGGTATTCATAATTGTCATATCGCTGGCTGTGGAAAAGTCTACAATAAAAGCAGCCATCTGAAAGCTCATCTACGTTGGCATTCAGGCGAACGACCGCCGGTATGTCATGTCGATTTTGATTATGCTAATTACTTTCCTCTAAAAAACAAATTTCTATTCGAAATCTATCCATACAATCGAAGTAGTTCTGACTTTATAGTGAGTAAAATGTTGTACCATACAAACTATGGAACCAAGAAATCAGCTATCGCATAATAATGACCGTTGTTTGAGTGATGGAGTAACTCATAGAAAGTTTGATACAAGGAAACTCTGCCCGATTGGATTTATGATATGTTTTGTGAAATTAACGATAGGGAAATATGTTACGATTCGCCCTAGGGAAATTTGTGCTAATTTGTACTCATTCTATAAGCGCACTTTTGTTTTCCTTATACGGTCGCAATTAAGTGTTGTTATTGGATGCGAGCCAGCCCGGTGCGTGCTGACGCAATCAGCAGACAATGATTAAGTAACTACAGTAATCCGACCATTAGGTAGTGCATCATTCTCTAACGAGGCACGGATCAGTTTTCTTAATAACTGATGAATGAAGCACGGTTAGAAATCGGTGTAGTTGAAAATGGAGTTAAAATTTATAAAATCTATACTAAATAGCAAATATTTCTAACATTAAAAATATCCATAAAATTAGAAACGGGATTATGTGACTCATTCAAACTACTCATATTGAAAGGCAGTATAATAAACCTCATGTATAGTGAGTGATTAATGAATACTGATACTCACCAGAAGCAGATGAATTATCGTGGTTCTGTTCAGCACACTGATTTGCTTTACTGTCTATAGCCAAACGAATAGAGCTTCTGTTATTAATCCTGAACGAAGCTTCTGTTATTAATCCTGAATGCAAGCAATTCTTATTTTCTTGTTATAAGTAACATACATTTGAAGCAGCCAAAATTATGAATGATTTTTGTATTGATTGAGGTAGAGATGTCAAATCGTGTAGGAGGAAACAATCTACTACAATTAGTAGAACTCTATATAAGCTACTTAATCAAAGAGCTGTACTGATTAGAGTTATATAAGTTATACCGATGTCAGCTTATAATAAAAAATGGCCATGCAGTTCAATTGAATTGCACCTTAATAGAATGAATTTCAAGAATCATGACGACATTTGGGGGGAAATCATTACGTTTGCTGATCGAACTCAAGTTTAACATTTTTCATTCCAAATTGTCCTAATGTGAGGTTTTCTTCCTCCGCACTATTCAAATTCACTCGTTACTAAGACGACACGCAAGTTATTGTGATTTTATGAGTTATCAGTAGGAAATAAAGCACTGCAAGGATAAAAATGGAGGTAGTTTGCGGAGGAAATAGGCTTAACTCAAAGCAATTGAGGTGTGTTGAACGATTTGTTCTCGGCACGAATAAAGCATCACCGTATATCATGAGGCTAGAAAAAAAAATTCCATTTAACTTTATTTCAACAAAGTTTTTGATCATTCTATACAATTTGTTTTTGTTTATTTTTTCAAGACTTTTATTAGATGATTATCAATGTTTTCAATTCAGTTGTTTAAACTTCGAAATATCCTTAGGGAAGACATATCCAGGTAGATTTCTTCTAGATTCAACTAGTACAGCTTGTTTTTCTACAAAACACATCATCATCTAGTTGATTATCATAAAAATTATTTCTAAATAAGTTGAATTGATCGATAGATTGATTTGATTTCGATTTTTTCGATTTCGACTTATTCTTCTGGACATTCTGAATCTGAAATTTTTTTCACTTTCAGAAGAGGAGATCCGGTGAAACAGCAACCGTCGCCAGACAATAACCCTTATAAACATCTACGTTCCACATTATATGTCCTTGATTAGAAATCTCTTCTTATCCATTTTTATTCGTTGAAGATGTGTTTAACATGATCTTTTTGTGATTGTACGTTTGTATTTGTATTGAAATTTGTTCATTTGTCCTCATTAACCTACTTCAAGCATTCGATGATGATGAGGTTGTAGTTGTTCACTAACTAACTAATGAGTCGGTAACATCAAGTGCGTTGACATTCATCATCGTTTAGACGACGTCCCTTTGAGTATAGCCGCTCACATATGGGAAACGCTCTCGTAACTCATCGACGTAATCACAAGAAAATCAACACCAATTCATAATTATGCTATTATTATTATTAGTGAAAAATATTTTTATCATTCAAAACAAGTACGTTGTAAACAAAATAAACAAAAAAAAAGGTTAATTTATGAGTACAATTTCATAAAGAAAGCCTATTAAGAGGTGTATGGTATACGGTAACACTGTTGAATATTTTCGAAAATAATATAATAACAAATTAAGTACAGTTTAGATCAAAATGATAATAGCGAATTTAATTATATTTTTAGCTGAAAAATCAATACGAATCACTTTAAAAACAAAGCCAAAAGTTTTTAATCAAAAAAAAAAAACATTGGTAGATCATAGTTCACAAATTCAAAATCAATACAATGCGATTATAAATGAATACTGTTTCTTAATTTGATCACTTAAGAGATATATGAATGAAAAAATAATCACATTAGAAACAAAAGACGGAGGAAGGAAATCGATAATTGATTGACGAGAGTTCATCCTTTTTGTGATCCTTCACAGTTTTTACGAATTGAACACGTGTAATAGCAAAATCTGCATAAAGCTTGATACGTATCCTCACCGCCAATCACTTCCACCTACAACGTTCACAGTTTAGCTGATTTTTGAATAAGCTGAAATATTTCAAAGAATAAATATTTCTCATTGAGTTTTTTTTCTTTTTCATATCATTAAAACGAATTTCTTCAGATTTTTAAGTGCTTCTTGTAGTTGTTCAAATCCAGACGTATTCTAAGATGAATAACATCCATGTCAAAAAAGATAAACAAGCATGAATAAATTTCTTATTGAAATTCTATTCGCAGATTTAAAAAGGATGTAATGAAAAATAAAAATATAAAAAAGAAGTGCATGGATTATTACATTCAAAAAGTCTCGTTCATCTCAATGATGTTATATACGGAAAGAGTTATTGCTGTAATCAATTATTTTCCTCCTCATCAATTTCACTCAGCTAATAAGAAGTGGTACGAAAATACCAAGAAAATAAAAGTGATAGATCATAGTATTTCCAATTTTTATCAAGTCGTAAGTTGTATTATAAGTTGTAATGGCGTCCTTATATCCCAATGACACTAAATTCATCGCCAAACACAGAAGCTCAGGCGGCTCTTCAACCAACTAACTTTACCGTTTCCTGCACCTGCATCACATAGACGAAAGAAGAAATACGAAATTCTAACCGACACCGACGAACAAAATTCACGGTGGCAGGCGTACACGCCAACTTTTTAAGGATAGGTAGGCTGGATGTGTTGGGTATGGATGATGATCGATGGGCATGAACTGTAAATGATTGAATCCCACTGGACATTAAACGTACTGCAGGAGGACCATCAGCTCGATAGTTAGACCTCTTCACAAAGGTCCCCCTAGAAAGGGATTATGACGCGCGACGATTCCCAAGACAGGAAACAACTTATTGAACTATCCTCGCGCGCGAAAGGAAGAAATGGAACTTTGACCGGTGTCCGCTCGACACTGTCGATGATTAACGGGATTCAGGTGATCCACCAATAAAATCCATCTGAATCTATCTATACTAATGCTATTGAAGTAGCTTGTTAGTTGCATAGCGATTTGACGTAGTCACATATTGTTATTTACCAGTTACAATATTTTTACACGTTCACAGACCATCAGCCTAGCTATCTTATAAATTTTGAGGATTAACATTTATTGAAACTTCTTCAAATAAATCTGTCTTGAGGGAAGAAAAAAACCCATTGAACTCGTGATCATGAGTGAAATTCAATATATTTATTTTTTTCACTGCTTTCGACTATACCGTATTTTATGCGAGTGAATCCAATAAGTAATACTGTTTCGAAATGACTGAGTTCTTATTTTCCTCCGTAGACTTTGACATTTCCAATATTGACATCCGGAGTGTAGATCGAAACAATCAAAACAAGTATAAATCCGAGAAATAGGATGACTTACCGCTTTCTCGTTGGTACTTCTGAAGGTGAACGGAGCATCATCTCCACATTTCATGCAAACTGCTGACAATTTCTTAACCTCGTCACTGATCGGAATCAGTTGCGATACTTCGGGAAAAGGCTGTAAGACTATAGATTTCTTTCTGTCTAGAACAGATTAATGTTGAAATTAGCATGTAAGGAATAAATAGGAACCACTAACTTTTCTGAGAAACGATCCATCCAAAGCGGCAACTATCACTATTTTCCCTTCTAAAGCTAACTGATCACAGGTATATGATAGATCGTTGAACTGGAATGATTGAGAAGAATTTCTTGAGATGAATACCGTTCTCATAAAATGCTTCGTATGAATCAAATCCACCATTTTTTCCTTCGTCGATTACAACAGTGATCAAAATCAACAGAATTGGAAACCATATGGTTAACGCATCAGCTTTTTATTAGTATCTAATAATAAATCTATCAGTAATTAGCAATTTATATTACTAGTGATTTCCACCGTCCGATAATAGTTGAGTTTTCTTCTTGAAGAGTTCCATGAAACATTGAGGTCACAAGCTGTAGGAATTTCGAACAAATAAAATTATAACTCAGAGTCTATATAGTTTCATATAAAAAATAAATACATAACAAAATCCAAGTTTGAAGTCGATTCACAGTAATTTTTTTCTGATCTAACCAAAAGAGTGTTTTCTAATCTGCACATTAAAGCTTATTATGCTTTTTGAGAGGCAAAAAACAAAGAGTCCTGTATTGAATAACACGAAAAAGCATTAATGTTTAGAAACACATACGAATTGTCCTTCGTCGATAGCAACCACATCGGTTTCTGCTGCAAAGAGTTCACTGCGCACATCCCTCAATGTTCGTGCAATCAATGTCGATCCTTCAGCTGTTACTCTGCAATACAACTAATAATAATAATAATTAATAATAAATAATCTATGTTGAAAAGGCAGCTAGGCAAAGACGTTCTTGGAAAACAGATATGATTCTGATGCTAGAAGTGCATTCAATATTCCTCTTTTATTTTCCTTTTCTTTTCCTCTCAATGCTTCTTGCCTGTATCATTTGATAGAGGAATTATGAAGAGTGTTATACGATTGTACAAAGTCTGTTATTGTACACAAGAAAAAAGAGCACGAAGATTGCTCAAAAATATTAAGCATAATGTGAAATACAATAGATGGCTCATCTACATATTCATCTCTTCAATTACCTCACTTTATAACGGAACTCTGGAATCTGAAGGTTGTGTCAGTAAGCTGCGAGGTAGTGTATATTACTTGATTTGTTCCAACAGCAACAACTTGTTAGCAAGTACTACAACTTAACTTGCAGGACGACTGATTACTTCAAGATTTGGAAAACAAGGATAAACTTTCTATATGGAATCGCTCAGGAAATTATGAATACTTTGGTCTGTAATCACAGCGAAAAAATTACTAGTGATACTCACTCATACCTCTTTATAAGTGACAAAGTGAAGTGAAAGCTTCAAAATTTTCAATTTCACGTGATAAACTCAAGATTGTAGAAGAATTCATCAAAATTGTTGATGTTGATTCGAAAAATATAATTGGTTAGATTACCATTCCATGTCATACAGTTTGAATTTCATCGTCGTCGTTCATCACATATACCAAATAGTAAGCAGTACAGTTTCATGTGATAAGTACTAGACTAATGAGCTAGGGAAATGAGAGAGCAAATCTCTAGAGACGTAGGACCTTCAAAATTTTTCTTGCTAAATCAACTATGCGTTTGCTATTTGAAAACAATGAATGTACTTGGGAACACTTAGAGTAGTGGGAGGATGCGCGTCAGTTCTACTCAGACTCGATTCGGTTTACGCAGCTTCAAATCCGCTCCAAGCAAATTGTATCTCGTAAAGAATACGAATGCGTAGCATATTCCACACAAGTCACTACTTACTCGATATCACGCTAAAGACGCTTAGGTAAAGCACCTACCAAGTGATATTATAACATCAATGATTATCAATAATTACCTTTTGTGAGTGATTACGAGTTCCGGATCGTACCTCGTATCACCGGCGTACTTCACCAAAACACATGTTTTACCAGCTATTTTGTAACGGTCGTGCATGCGAATCAGTTCGGTCCTAGAAAGTCATCACGACATTTACTAACAAATTGTCAACTAATGCAGTACTCCCATTTCTCATTCATTAGACAGATATGATATTAAAGAAATTACTAAATGCCTCAGTTTTCATGGAGTTTAAAACTAAAAAAAAACTGATTACGTTTTTCCGCTAAACATCGGACCCACAATGCAAACGATACGACCACGATGGCAATTGTGATATGGACCCATCCTAAAAATCCAAACAGATCGATTATTACTTCATTAAATTCCACATAACTGAAGCGTTCGTATTGAGAAAACAAATTCGATACTGACCATAATGAAAATCAAATAAATAGTATGCTGAAATATGAATAAATAAAGTGTCGAGCTTATTCTCAAATAAGAAGACTGTAAATAAGATCTATAGAATGAGGAAGAAATGGAAAACACTTCAAGCTTACAATGTATTTGATTATAGGATACTATGAGGATAATCATTGGTTTTCCGGAAGGAAATTCTGAAATCCTGGAAAGAGGAATTCTGGCGCAACATATTTCCTTGTGGAGATGCATCATTCTTTGTCTTAGTGATGCAGTCCTGTTCGATTATAAGTGGTGCTCTATACAAATAATTCGAGGAACAATCTGCCGCCAAGTCCGTGGTTGCTCGATAATTAGTCGTCGTTTATGGTGATGTGATACAACACCAGTAACCTCATTGATAATCCAAAAATTTTCTGTTAGAGTTTGTCGAGTTCAAATTTGTTACCTTAACACAAATAAATAGGTTTCTAGGATGCAACAACTTCGTGTCATTATTGAAAACCTGACCTTTCTAGCCAGTCTGTTCAATTTCATCCTCATATTTTCATATTTCTTTCAAAACTGAGACGATATAAGGACAGTTCAATAGTATTTCCGAACTTATGTCTTTTTTATCTCGTTCAAACACAATCCTACTACAAAGCGTCAGTGAACAGCTTGAGCGATATTGTATTACTTTGTCGGATTCGCTTTCTCATGATGGTGGCGAAGAGCTGTCTTTTTTTTTAGTTACGGTTTTCGTGGCATGGTACATAAGCATAAAGGAATTCATCCTGTGATGTTCAGAAGCTGGCATCGCATCTTTTGTTGTTATGCTACCGAATCTTTCTCATGATCGACAAAGATAGAACAATTTGTCACGTCTTAATACTACTTCTTTACTCCTTTCGTGAAGAATACTCGGGTGTAAAATTTTATATATACTTATTTCTTTGCCAAGAATTCTATCACTTAGGGTGCAAAAAGTGCATACGGCTTTTGGCCTAATTTGGCATAATATTTTATATCTACATAAAAATAGAAATATATATCCTAAAATAACGTTCTTCAGCCAATTCTTATTTTCAATTCTTATTTCTATATCCACACATTTGTAAATCGTCTTGTCCCTATAACATGGGAACAGTGGCGCAGTGGTGGAGGTGCCACAGTGACGCGAGGGCTGGAATCAGTTCCGCCCCAAGGCCTACCAATTCGTCATCTTTTCAGGATCAGTAAATTGGTACCAGAGAAATTTAGGAAAGATCACTAGTACTGACTTGGTGAAAAATGGTCAACTCAAGTCACTGTACAGACCGGGCTCACATTCAACCACTTCCACGATATCACGTTGAACACGAATGTGTAGGCGCATTCCGTCACAAGGAATCGGTCAACACCAAAGCTTACATAATCGATCACGTCCAGTTAGCACATATGGTTATCAACCTTGAATGTGTGCCAAACTTCAGTTTTCTTGTTGTTGACGTTGATACTGATGTCATTTCTTTGATCATGGAAGAAATGCTATCTGGTACTTTAGCCTACCAAAGTGTAAACATACGACAATTTCCCACATATTCTTAGTCAGCAGATGGTAGTTTCTAAGAAAATCTTCCTTCATTTTGTATCTAAATAGTAAAAAATGGCATAAATCTCAATTTCGAGTTATCTTGTAATTACTAGCTTAATTGGATGCAATGTCGATACCGGCATACCAGATTGCACCCGTTGATGGGCAATTGCCGATAAGATACCTATTTACCATAAATGAAGCATTGAGTGGTCATGGATCGAGGACTTGGTAGTGTAATGGACAAGCACGGTAGACTGAATATCCGTAAGCGCGGTTTCGAATCCCACCCTAGGTTCCGAGTCTTGCGGGCAACGCAGCATATTTGCAAAAATCGCTCAAAGGTTATTTCGTCGCATTAGTTTTAACTTTCCCATTCTTGCAGCACAAAATGTTTTTTTTTGTAACCTGCCATTGAAAAAGATCTTCGCACTTAAAAGGCGGTAGAAAAGCTCAGTTCGAAAAAGTAGTTGTGATGCGTGGAGAGAGCAGAATAAAAATATGATGTCCTCAAAATTCGATCTATTGTTCAAATTCCATGTCTATTATTAAATTTGTTTGCTCACAAAAAATAATGAGTTCTCATCAAAGAGGTATGCTGCACGTCAGAGTCTTCTTGTAACATTCTTTACTATAATTACTCATATCTAAAGTTCTGTTTCTGCTTGCAGTTCAGTGTTGTAGACAGCGAGTTCTAGCGTGAGGTGTATTGAGGTTAGTAATTTCTTTTTCCTTTAGCATCTTTTGGGGTGAATGGGTGTGACTGGTTCGTTCACTACATGCAGTCACGAACATTTATTACTGAAATAGATATTGTAGCAACCTGATTTCTCATCAAGATTGTAGAGAAATCCTTAAATTTATTTGTTTCTAGCTGTGGTTTCATACATACGTTGAACTATTGATCATTTCATTTATATTGAAAGAATATGCTAAGACAGTTCGACCTGGCGTCCGTGTTTGACATTTGAGAACACCTTCCTGACGGTTGAAAGGTTGAAGAATAAACTATCAAGAGCGACCGCTTTCGATATCAAAGTCATCCTTTAGAAGAACTTCGATTTCAAAGACAACCACGGAAAATCACTGCTACAGTGGCACAAATTCATTATCCGCCATGAATCTCACTTCTGATTGAGTCAATCTCCTAGACATATCACATTCTGGTATATCATATCACTACACCATCAGTGTAGGTCTTTATGCTGCGGGGTTTCCACTGTTGTTTTAGTGCCGTATAGAACACTTTTGAGTCTTCTGATGAGAGGTATTCGTTTGGTGTGGATAATTGGAACAAGACTTCTTTGTTCAACATCTTGTTAGTACGTTTAGAGTAACACGAGATGAAGGGATTTTGAAATAGGAAGTGAAGTAAAACAGCGATGACAGAAACATGTGATGACATATAATTAATTGAAGATATTGATGAAAAAAGTTCGAGAGCCGTCAGCAATTCTCTCCATTGTCAAAGAGAAAAGTTTTAGGAGCGAAAAACAAGAAAAATGTTGAAGGGTGGTAAAAATTTAAAAGTATGGGGTCGTACATTCATGTAATCGATCATTTTGGAATAATTTTCCGCCGATAATTCTTATTTGACATAACGAAAACTCTTAGAACTAGGACATTGTTCATTAAAAGTGTGCTCAGCCCAAAACTGGGTATAACACAACTCATAAGAAGTTTATGATAACACGTCAGAGAGTATTGTGAGCCTCAGGGCACAATCATAAATTCATAGGACCAAAGCAATAAGACACAAAGTGATAGTGACAACAAAACTCAGACGATGTTAATAATATCAATGCATTAGCGTGAATAGTAAATAGTGAAATGTAGAATTTCGTATTCTTTAGTAATACACGACTGACTAAACGAGAATTCGAATAATTTGAATAAAGTGAAGGAAGAAGAAAATGTTCTGCAGACGGCGACACGTCTTTCTATATGACCGTAGTGGCAGGAGTGTCTGTAACGGTACCTCTTTAGCAGGCTTTTATAGTGATAAACGGGCAGAGGGTCAGATGTCCTATACAAAGCTCTTTGTGTAAAAGCACGTAACTACGACGCCGCGAATGTTTTTAGCCGCCAACGACGACGGAAGGCCTTTCATCGAACCGACCAATACAATCAGACTATTTTTAGCCCATGGTATTTGAAATACAGCTTAGAAAAATGAATAATTACTTATTTATATTCATATTAGACATATACAGAAACATAGATTACTTTTCAGTGGATAATTACAACGCATTCATTGTATAACGAATGTTTTCAAACCATTTAGCCTCTCATAAAAAAGCTTCATTTTCTAGCAGATCAATTGCAAAACTATGAAAAATCGTCGTTATTCGATCATTTGCAGATTCCTGTTTGCCTAGTGGTTTCATTCTTCACTCTATTAAGAATTCTAAATTTTATTCATATGTAATTATTGTTCATGTTTTATCTTACGGCTGTTTACTATGAACAGAGTAGAAGCATCATGATATTCTGATGCTATTAAAGATGACTGATGAATAGAATTATTCATTCAGTAAATATTCAACTGAGTTGCTACTGATCCACGTTCAACGTCGAGCACATGGCCATCAACTTTCTCTCTGCATTCACCAACACTTCATTAGAAATTGCTCATTATGTAACGTTCTTTCTGTGAATTCATCGATATTTCAAATATTTTCTAGAGCACGTTTTCTTTCAATTGTTAGGCTTATTCCACCAAATTGGTGAATGTTCTACAATAATAGGTATTTTTAAGATGTAAAAGAATTGCTGAGTTAACAGCTGTTTGAATGACAATATTATTCAAATATAGAAAGAAATTCCGATATTATTGGTGACAAGATGAATAGTGTATTGATTTAGAGTGAAGCTTCAAAATGACATACAAAACACGAATCGTTAGAGATTGACGACTAGGAACAGTGTGATGTTAAGAGGATCTGTAGTTATTCAGTTAACAGAATATCGATACAGATATTGATAACACAAAAAATCAAGAGATTTGAAATATTACAGTCAAATCGATAACTAAAGCGAATGAGCTGTTGAAGTTGACAAATGCAAGCCAGGTAAACGGCGACTATCGTGATCGGCGAATCTGCACCCATTCGAAAGTCACTTGCCGAGTTTTCGAACTGAAAATCATCTATGATCAACGATATTTTCTCTCTACGATTAAGTCCTCGCTTTTCGCTAACAAAAACATTTCCTATGACCACAGAATTAACTCTGGTTAATACATAAACTATGGTTTTGCCAGGTATACTTAGCACTTCGCATACCGTATGTCGAAGCACTTAGTAGTAATTTAATGCTAACAGCGACGAACATCAATCATATAACTGGTTCAATTATCTTCTTAAATTCAGCTTAATCTTTCAAATTCCTTAAGCTCATCAAACTGAAGCTATTGGAATTGGAAGTACCAACCACATTGATTTGATGACAATCGGTCACTGTTTTATTTTGACATATTGTATCCATATGGATTTTCTGCAAAATTCTTCTGTAGTTTCACTCGTAGCATATTTGGATGATTGAGTTGATAAGATGTATACTACCTCTTGCTGCACTACAGCATTAATACATCTGTTAATTATATCCAATGCATTTAAAATACGTAACCATCGGAATACTAGTCATAGAAATGTGAAGAAGCCATTAACAACGCAACACATATAGAAGCATACACTTCCAAAGGCTTCTAGTTAGCGGTAAAATGTTTCGGAGTGCCAGCTGTGTTATGTAATATTTTCTGCTGAGTTTGACCTGGTTAGTCGCTGTGCTGTCACGTAGGACTTGTGTGTCCATATCGAACTACTATAAATCATATTGCTATTGTACAGAGGATAGCAATTGGTGTTGTAGTTGTTTTACAGGTACTTCACTTAGTTAATTGAAGTTTTATGTAGAAACATAACAAAAATACAATGAAAAAGAACAGTGACCGCAATAACACACGAAACAAAGCACCTCACTACATTAGATCCCACAATCGGTGCTTATACAAAGAGTAAGAAGGAATGAATCCTAAATACAGAGCAATGGTGTAGCAAAGCATAAATAATTTTAAAAACGAATCGTATAGATCGATACTTGTAGTATGGTGAATTGGAGTTCTATTGGAATTTGGATTATGCCCCGAATGAAATGTCAAAATAAAATGACATTTGACGCCGTTTAATCATTTGTGGGTAAATGCGCCTACGCATTCAGATTGAACATGACACCGTGAATGTGGCTGGATGTGAGTCCCGTCTATAAAGCGACCGAAGTTGATCACTCTTAGAGGCATATGTGGAGATGCCCGGATTATGTTTGGGGCGTTCAGTTTAAATAAAATTCGTCATAGTACCCCAATCTCTCTTAGCTGCCCCATGCGAGACTCTCAGCACGCCATGCACAAAACCAAATATGAGAAATTAAACTTTTTATTCAACATTAAAGCGACAAAATTAGTTTCTCTTATGCATTCTTGTACACCACACACTTCTCTCCGTTTGTAAGGAAAGGAAAGAGTAAGGAAAAAGCATCATACGTACTACTAATGGGTGTAAGAAAAAATGTATAGATCTTGAATCAAACCCTTTTTAGAACTAGGCAATAAGAGAATAATGATCAAATTTTTCTGACATCAAGCCATACTATCGACAACATTTGAGGTCATAAGGAATTATTGGTTACTATACATATCACATTTGTGAAGATACGACATTCTGAATCAAATAACACTAGCTAGTATAACTCCACCAATTTTATTTTTCGTTTACAAAGAAATTCTATGCATGAAATCAAGGACACGGCAAATACATAAACAAGCATAAGTGGAAACAACAGACGACGAGCGGAGCAGAAGCCTTTACGGGAGCTTGAGATGTTTCACTAACTTCTCAAAGAATTTCTGCTTTGTTACAGAGAGCAGCTTAACAGTTCATTAATTTATTGAATACTTAGGCTATCACTTGTAAAAGTTAAATGAAATAGAATCAGGGACCGTGTTGTTCAATTGTATAGCGTCACATGCAATTAAGAACCTACCATAACTAATCAAGTATGTACTTCCTAATATGATAGATAACTACAAGACACCTCTTTACATTTGTGTTAACCTTTAATTTATGTAAATAAACCTTTAAATAAAACGTAACAATGATACAACAACAATTACGATAAATTCTACTTAAAATGATTCCACTGAAAAAATACAATAAATCAGTGTATGTAAAACACTAATTTGAAAGCAACAGAAGAAAACGACAGAATATTCTGGAATATTAGACGCGCTTGGCAATTCCTGGGAAAGTTCAATATAACGTAGGCTTCGGCGTTGAGCAATCCAATGTGGCGGGATGTGCCAACGCTTTCGTGTTTGACGTGATATCATGTAGGTAGGTGAATGCAAGTCTGATCTATACAGTGACTTGAGTTGACCACTCTCCACCAAGCCAGTGCTAGTTTTCTTAGCCAAATTCCTCTGGTACCAGTTTACCGACCCCAAAGTGATGGCGAACTTAGTAGGTCTGCGAGCGGCCACGAACTGATTCGGGTCTGCTGTTACGGTAGCACCCCACCTCGGTAATAGGTAAGTGTCAAATGAGAATCGATCATTTACAGACCCATGTTATTAAAGACTATTTAAGATCGAGAAAACCCCGAGGATTGTGGAGGTCAAAGATCTACGCCAAGAGCTGTGCCTGTGGAGGAGCGCACAGGTCCCCGTCTCATATACTGCTCTTGATCAAGATCGTACCTTAGCTGAGAACCCGGAAGAATAAATCATAGAAGTACAGTAAAATATCAAATACTCTCTCTTTCGGAAGATAACTACCACAATATATATCTTTCATTCTCCTCATTTCAACAGTAGTATAGAGTTCTTCAAAACAGTAATACATAGTCTGTTAAGTGTTGAAAAACAAACAGGAATTATCTAAGTTTCAGCCTATGCGCATAAGAATTGCAGTACGTTCCATGTAATCAGCACCGACAAAGTATTGTTCCAATTTTATAAACACTTACCACTGTTCTTAAATATCTACTCAACATATATATAGAAAATAAAAGTTTCAGAAAATAAAAGCAAATAAGAAGATATTAATAATTACCACGACCAAAAAAGGAGCATTAAGGTTAATGAAGTGATTACATTAATTGACAGAAAAGAAATTATTGAGTGGATATAAAGAAACTGGTGTTTAGTAAAGGTGTAAAAAGAAAGACCACCAAATCGTTATTAAAACTAATCATGCAGAGATCCAAAGTAAGAAACCACAACAATAAATATAGAAACTTTCGCGTAACTCTACTGCAACGCCAGCTAAGCAAGAATTTGGCAACACTTATATAAATTCTTGAATTTTAGACAAATGCCATCCAACCAACAAACATGCGGCTTATATTGCTTATATTTGTTGCTTCAGCAAACAGTCGACGAACCTATAAGATAAAACTATGATTCTATCCCTACTTATATGAATGGATAAACACAATTATGAAAAACCTTTAACTATTTATTAGAAACCACTTAGATAACAAACTATGTATTTAAGTACCTGATGAGGTACGTCCTGCTGACCAAAACTATCGTCGGTTCCATTTAGCTTATCACGAAGTCGTGCGATTGCAGTTTCTGAGACGAATGATGGACAATTCACTCCACTTGATTCTACCTCTTCAAAATTTGTTATTGTTTCTCGAAGAAGTACCGAAGCAAAGCCGAGGATAACCTGTATGTTAGTGATGACTCAGTTTTTGTCCCACTGCACCAAGTAAATCTACCTCCTTATTTTCTCGCATTAATCGCATCACACGAACAGCTTCATCAAGAAGACCACCACTTACACCTTCGATTAGTATTGGATCAAGTAGATCACGAGTCAAACGGAAAGGTACTCGCTCTGGTATAGGAAGGCTCCTCTTGCTATATTCAAGGATCATTCCTGAAGCACAACAAAAACGTATAGGTGTAACACGCTCAGTTTACTAACATCAAAAAACAACTCACCAAGATCTATATGCACCAATTTGCAAGTATCTGTCTCAAAAAGTATGTTACTGAGATGACGATCACCTATGCCAACCACATAAGTAACTAAAATAAGGTATTTCATTATAAATTTCTCATACATGAATCATATATACCACAAAAACCAAACACATAAGAAAGCTGCAGAAAAACAATTACACGAGAATATAACATACGGTATGGAACTTAAAAATCATTACTATTTCTCATAGCAGAACTGAAAAGAACTTCACAAAGTCGAAAATAATAATGAACTTTCCATTTTCTCAATGAAACCAAAAAGAACCAAATGAGTGGTATAATGCAAGAGCAACATGGTATAACATAGTGTTGATCGAAAATTACATTTTGGATAATCAGCCTTTTATTCAAATATTACACCAAATTAGTACACTAAGGACAACAATAGTAGTGTATCAAAAATAAATACAATAAAATTAGTTCAAATAACTACTTGTGCGCTTAGAGTGCAATTATTAGCACAAAAAATGTAATGGGCAAAACTTCTAGATGCTTGGAACAATATTCCTTATGAATCTCTCCTTATACACTCTTCATGCGATGCCAGACATTGAGCCGACATGTCTTTTGAAATGTCATTTATAGCAAATGAAATGAAATGTCAAAAAGTATCATTTCTGCACACTTGAACAACTGCATTTTTCGTGTATGGTTTGAAAACCTCGGTTAGTTTACTCTTCCGAAAGTTGGCAGTTCTGTGCAATTTATTTCACTTTATCAAAAAATGAACCGAGCCGCTGTTTATACTTCAGAAAAAATTCCCATCAATGATTAAGCAAGTGAATGTCGAAGACCACCATGAACTAGGAGATGAGTACATCAAAATCGATTTGGAACATATTGCTGTTAAACTTGGTAGACTCGTGGTCGGTCCAAATATAGGGCGTTAAAATTTGGCGCGATTACCAAATATTTACTATGATTGTGATTGATTTGAAATAATAACATTCAATTTCAGTACAAACCTACCTTTTGGTTACTATTGCTAAGCAACAATATCGACGGTATCTACCGAAAATGAGTGTAATCAAATAAATCCAAGTTCAAGTATATTATATCAGCAAAGTAGGCCACAACATTTAAACATTCAATCAACGTCTATTCATTGAGAAAAAATCATGAAATACTGCGCATACCTATACTCCATTGGGCAAGACTGCATCGATAGTTATCAATCATCTTCAACCAAAGTTTAATAGTTCTACAGTTATTATAGAAATAATGTCTGTAAGTAACTATAACTAAATAAATAATAATATGTTAACTATATGTTAACTTGAAAAAAAAAGATAAAAAGAGATACCTAAACACTGGTTGAAATTGTTCACAAGCCTTACGGAAAATGACAGTTGCTTCATCAACGCGCATTTTCGATATGTCTTTAAGCATGCATCTGATTTGCAGGGGTTTCTTATCCTGAGGTTCTGCTTTAACGTGTAAACCACCACTCAAATCCATCCCGCATAACAGATCCTCTAAATGTCATTATTCATAGGAAAGACCATCTTACAACACCGAAATTCATAGATCACTTACTTAAAGATATAGTACCCTGACAGAATTCGATTATACCACATTTGGAATCCAATGGAACAACCTAGAACATATTTAATAGAAAAAAACAGTTATATCGTACAACTTCATACATCATTCTTCCGTGCTTATCGTAAGCTGCACACAAGCTTACTGAGCAAGCCATATCATCGAAATCCGTAAATTGGTATCAGAGAAATTTCGATAAAAACAGCACTTGGTTTGTTAAAGGACGGACGGCTCAAGTCAATGTATAGATCAGGTTTATAATCATCTATGATATCACATTTGACTCGAATAAGTAAGTTCATTCCACAGGAATTGGTCAACAGCAAAGCGTACCTTACGTTATTTTATATCGCAGTGACTAATTAACAACACAAACTAACTTTATATGTACGAAGGAATGACGAAATGTTTCCATGATTCATTATTCCATTTACTATTGAAAAAAGTTGTTCGACAAGACAATCCTGTCTTACATCCTCATTCTAAACCATAAACACTTGGTCAAATCAAATGTCTGTACTAACCGGCATTTTGGACAAACGATGTGAAAATAGTGTACAGAACTATTAAGATTGACCTTCCAAATAAGTTTATACCATTTCCCATCGCTCCCTTTTGTTCGAAGAACTTTTGGAGCCGACAAGCCATTAGCTTCTGTACATATTGACTCCATCGCACCCCACATAACTATATCACTACCGGAATAGTCGCCAGCAAATCCTACCTTAACGAAAACCAACAGCAAATGTTTACGAAAAAAAAATAATAAAATAATGATGTAGAGCCAATTTATTTCCACTTACTTTCTGCTCAACTATAGGTAATGGGGTACGCCTTAAACAAAATGACATACGCATAATAGACAAGCTTTCCAACATTTCATATTGAACTGTAAAACTTTTAATGATTCATAATTTATAAAAAAAAAGCATTAACAAATGAAAACAAAAGTACCGTTCTTCCCTTTCAAAGTTTTCCTGAAATATCGAGCATCGCTGGTTTTCAGTGTAGCGAATTGAATATAGGCAGTGTGGGCTGACGTCATATCTTCGATAATACCACAGAGTCGTGCTCGGTTGGATTTATCAGTCACACGGTTTTTCACCTCTTCAAGAATATCATCTACGATGTGTGCATTATTCTAAATATTCCATAACAAGTATTGGTAGAAAATAATACCAGTAAACTAGAATGTTACCTCGTCGTATTTGTACATCAGCACTGTATGCAAAACATGAAAAGGATAGGCAATAATAAGTTTCACAACCATCTAAAATGATAGAAAGTAGTTTCTAATGAAACATAAGCAAACAGGATTGCCGCCAAAAATTTAGTTATAACGTGGTAACAAATGATTTATTTTCTAGTGTTATTACTTATTTCTTGTAATGACTTACAGCTCGAATAACTGAAGCTAATATGTTTTTTGAAAAACATTGCACCATAACGTGGTTAACAACTTGCAGCCAAACAGCAGGTATGAGATCACTTGCCACATATTCCTGAAATTCCTGACAATATATCCTTAAATAAATATATATCCTTATTTCATAACTAACTCTGAAGGCATTCACTATTTCTCTCTCACGATCGAAACGAAATATTATGTCTATGAGTGGAAAAATAAGCCTCAGAATTCGTCGTTTTTCTCTTTTGTTGTTTGTTCACTACATACGGCTGTGACAATAATTCTGGAAGCATTGAAAACAAATAAGTAACACAAAAATTCTCACAAATGATGTGTTAATAGTAAATCGTCGTATTCGAAATCAACTAACTCAAGGTTTCAAGACCAGCAACTACTGTGTTAAGAGCGCTAGTCACTAATCTTAGGCTGATTGACTCCACTAAATCCTTTTCACATTTCAATTCAGATTCAATACGACGTGCTGTCTTCGTTTGAGAGCTAAATACAAGTGAAATTCAAGAATACTATGCTTACTTGAAAGACTTCAATTAGATAAGTGAACCTCAAAGAAACAATGCTGCGTTGCCTCGTCCACTCTCTAATGGCATCTTTCCTCATTCTAAATGCCCTAGATTCCATGTGCTCTTCCACAGCAGACAGCTGGCGTGCAGCCAAACGATGTAAAAGTGAGAAAATATGAAGGCGATGTTCAGATGATGTAATAAATTTGTTGTCATGCTCAATTCCCTGAAAATGATTGCTATCTTTGTAAATAGATATCAATTATCATACCAAATCAAAATACCCGACGTAACAGTGAAACAGCTTCATCTAACATATTCCTACGATCGGCCAGTAGCTCGGCAAGAAGGCAAAGAGCTTTCACCTTGACTTCCAACTCGCAAGATGTCCTGTTTCCATTAATTTTAAAATCATTGAAAGTAAATTTTAAACCAAAAGCATATGAACTATGGAAGGATTTTTAATAGATATCGGATCTCATGTATTCATTTGCATATCATGTATTTAACATTTAGTATTATTGTACATCTCATATATTAATTGGAGAGATTTACCAATGAGTGAAAAACTCAACTCTGAAACTTTGTTCCTCTTTAGTCACAGCTCTTCCAGATAATATATGTAAGGTGCTCAGAAACGAACAAAGAAAAGCAGATTGTCTCATCCAACAAAAACCGCAGAAACTTCCATCAATTACGAAAACGTATTTTCGAAATACCGATCTCTTTTACGGAAGCTCAATTGTTGTTATACGCTTCGAACGTTTTTCAGCTGAGCGATTCATATCCTCCTTTTTTACAGAATACTGTATCCAACTTTAAAATGTTCAACAGACTCTGTCATGTAAAAGCTGTTTTTACTCCAAACATTGCCCTGGCTAATGTTAATTCTGTATGGTGGAGACCAACTTTCCTTCTGAGTTACAATCTAATCTATACATATACGATACGTAATTAAAGGTCGTTGCAGAAATCAATGCTCTACAATTTGTACTTCATCAGATAATGTTACTCTATTATGAGCTAACAATATCTTGTGATAATCACCATTGATTAAGCTTGATGTAGCATCATTTTCATAAATATCGTTGAGTCTTGAAAAATTGAATAATGTATTTTTGCGGTCTTAGTTCGCGGCTGCCCTAAAAAGTCCCAAGAAGAAAATTAAAAGCAAGTAAATAACTGAATCCTATCAGCTAGGGATTGTGTCTTGCTGGACATCAAACATACTGTGGGAAGATTACTTGTCCGAATACCAGATTTTTTGACAAATGTCTTAGAAAAGAATTGTAACGCTTAGCGAATCCGTATAGCGGAATTATACACTTGACTATACCTGTATCGACAATAAAATATGGAAGTTTTATTGGTACCGCTCGACTATACTCATGATCAAGAGAAGTACAGTTTAGTGAAATGATGTATATACATATGTATAGAGCTTAAATGGTGTAATGTAGCAATCAAACCAGCGCCTGCGTATATATTCAATTATTGTTTTGTTTCAACACCATTTAGAAATTTCGTATAATATTCCATTCAGTTAATACATCACTATTGAATTCATTTAACGGAAACACTCATTTTGAAAAACGAAAAATCCTCATATTGGCTAGTCAATACAAACTAGATATGCCTTCAATAATCTTCGGGGGCTGAACGCAATGCGGATGTCGAAGGTTAGCATTCCATAGGAAATAAGCTTCCCAGCATTATTTTCCACACTTTTTTCAACATTGAAGAACAGTAAACAATAAATTTCAGCAATAAAAATAGCTAGTATTGCAAAATATTCCTCAAGACTCACAATTGTACTATTGGTAAACTAGCGCGCATAATTTAAAGGTGAGAGAAGCTTCATACAACTAAGCAACATACGACATATTCAGAAGATATCGAAGAATATGTTCGGCAGTGCTCAGGTCGCCTTTTAGCATAAGAACACGACATTTCTCAACCAGTGTCAAATCCCCCGGACAGTTTTCCAACAGTGTCAAACACGGCTTAAAAGATGATATTAAATAATTAAAATGTAGTTTTTATAAGGAACGTACGAAAAAGGCCTCCACAGTGACAAGTCTATTTATTAGAGCTGAGATCATCACAAGCTGTTGATCGAAATTTTTACTAGTGTTCGAATTACCATTCAGACGTAAACAATGAACAACAAACAGAAGAAGGCGGTTATCTGTCATAGACTGAAATTTCCACTTTAATATAAAAAAAATTTGAAATGAAAATTCCCAAACACCAAATTGTAGAGGAAACAACCAGAACTTCAGTTTCGGTAATCTTATATTTTGTATGAAAAACTGCAAGGTCACGTAGAAATTCAGCGAATGTTAGTCTTGGAAGTTCATCTTTGACTGCACTTTCGCATTCAACTTTCCTAAAAGCAATATCCCAAGAATGAAACGAATAGTTGGAAAAACCACGATTACTACACAATAATTTGATTATTTTTAATGACTGGACTTCGAGATAAAACTGACTCAACAAACTTTAAAAGTTCCACCGTAGATTTTTTGGACTGACCAGCAGTGTAAAGGATTGCAAATAGACATTCTTCATGAGATCTAAGTCTGAAATGGATAGCATTTAAAAACATGAAACTTTTTATTCCGATTTTCTTCCTTACGTCGCATTTTTCGAGAACAAAAAAAATTAAACGAAGAATATTTAGAATAGTGCTGCATTACATACAACACTAATACTTTAAACGATAGACCAACTTTTTCGGATAGCTGACATCACTCCAACTCGACGTACGAATCGCTAATGCGTATTTGAGCCTTCGACAATTTCCAGAATATTTGATTCCACTTAAAAAAAAGGAAAATTAACAGTCATAAATTTCAAGACAGCGAAATAAAAGGCATAACACAGTATACATGAGTGCATGTGTTCTTACCAAAATGCCATTTAAGACTAGGATGTTCTCTACACTCTACATTTATTGAGAAATGACAGCTTAGATGCAAGTATAACTGTTTATGGGTTTGGATTCTATCTCTTAAATCGTACTATGAGTAAGAAATGTTTCATGACAGTAAAGGAAATCATGATTGTAACTTTGTTTAGCAATACTCGAGGTTGGTAAACAGTGTTTTATTGAAAAGACAATACAACACAGAGACAGGCTAACGTTTCGGCAGAATCGCCTTCATCAGAGCCTAAAAAGTCTATGTCAATTGTGTGGTCTATTCAATCAAACACTATCGTTAATCTTGCAAAAGAAAAACCTAATCTAAAGTTTTAACACATAGTCAAACCCACACCACCCCAAATACTCACCTTTAAAAGGGCTTTCCTCTGTTAGGGAGGCAACCGTTTATAGAGACAGCATGAAGAGTAATGTCTGGTATTTAATTAGACTATCAACGTTAAGTATGGGGCTAGGTCATGCATATCCACAAGGCACTCATTTTTCCTGTTCAATTTTGGAGCTCTGGTATTTATCCAGAGTGCTTCCAAAAACGTTCGCGCGGGTATTCTTGTTTCTTGCGCAAGGATTTTGATATTAAATCTAAAATCGACCCCGTTATGCTTCTCCACCCTATGTGCACCTAGTGGGGTGTTTATCCTAAGTTTTGTTTTTCCATCTAGGTGTTCTTTTATTCTGATACATAGGGGACGACCCGTTTCACCAATATATTCCTCACCGCAAGTTTTGCATGAGATCAGTTATATTATGCCTGATTTCATGCAATCACCGCTTTTCCCATTTGGGCATATGATGCACGCTTTCGTCATGCATAAGCGGTCGTACAGACGGTTGCGAATAAGTTGGTGTTTAAGAGAATTTGGTGGGATTTCTATAATCGTTACCAAATTTTCTAATTTTGCCCTTTTTAAGCATCGCTTGATAGCTATGCTTACTTCATCAGATATAAAGGGTAAAATAAACGGGATTTTGTCTTAACTAGAATTTTAGCCTAGGGGCTCGTCCTTCCTACAGCGCCTTTTGTTAGTGGTAGCTACATTATAGCCATTGGAAGTGGCTATTTCTTGCGCCAAGTTTCGCGATTCTGTTCGTTCTGCTTCTCCTGTACATACGTTGTAAGCTGTACGAAACATGTTTCTTATGAGTGCTTTCTTCGTATGTAAAGGATGAGTAGACAAACAGTGGACTAGGATGTTTTTATTGCTTGGCTTTCGGTACCACTTGCTTTTGTAACCCTTGTCCAAAAGGCTCACTTGAACATTCAAAAATGGAAGCCACCCATTCTTCGGTTTTTCCCTGGTAAGCTTAATGTGCTCTGACTGTCCATTTAAGATTTCGAAACATTTGTCCATGTCTCCTTCTGTGGAGCAGATGACAAAACAATTATCTATGTATCTACAGTAGAGCAATGGAGGGCGAAAACTGAAAATGGGGGCTTCAATT
>KN716179.1:300978-330828 GCA_000816705.1 Dictyocaulus viviparus
GTTCGTATACGGCTTGCATTGCACATTCATTCGACACGTTAGTGTATAATAAATTGACGTCAAATGACTCTATCACATGTGCGTTATTGGGACGCACTTTGTGTAGATTATCCAGGAAAACATTGGTGTTTAGCAGATGGGCTGATATGAATTTCAACGTCTGCACCAAGATGAGGTTTAAGAGCCAAGTTGTTCTGTCTGTTGGTCCTCCTATGCAGCTGATGATTGGTCTGACCTTGAAAATTAATGAGTCTAGCGAATTTATATCATCAGCTGATGTTAATTTATGTGTTTTTATAAGTAGGTATAGGACGGGACACAATGGTAGGTCTATTTTTAGACTAGAGATAACTTTATTGTCTAAACCCGCACTTTTAGCCGTTTTGACTCATTCTCTATTTAATCTACGGTATTGTCCATAGAATTTTGAATTTAATGTCAAAATCCTTGCGCAAGAAACAACAACACCCGCGCGAAAGTTTTTGGAAGCACTCTGGATAAATACCAGAGCTCCAAAATTGAACAGGAAAAATGAGTGCCTTGTGGGTATGCACGACCTAGCCCCATACATAACGCTGATGGTCTAATTAAATACCAGACATTACTCTCCATGCTGTCTCTATAAACGATTACCTCCGCAACTAATAGAGGAAAGCCATTTCAAAGGTGAGTATTTGGATGTGGGTTTGACTATGTGTTAAAACTTTAGATTAGGTTTTTCTTTTGCAAGATAAGCGATAGTGTTTGATTGAATAGACCACACAATTGACATAGACTTTTTAGGCTCTGATGAAGGCGATTCTGCCGAAACGTTAGCCTGTCTCTGTGTTGTATTGTCTTTTCAATAAAACACTGTTTACCAACCTCGAGTATTGCTAAACAAAGTTACAATCAAGATATTCAATTTACAAATTCCGAGGTTAAAGGATAGCCAATCCTGGAAACTTTTGAAAAAAGTAAAGGAAATGTTACACAAATCTCAACAAAAACCAAAACAATGTAAAGGCGTCAAATTAAACACCCCTTATCAGAAGCAGATAGTCATTCTGTGGCACGAGACGAAGTACATTTAAATTGTACTATCAGAAATTTGATGCAGACCCTTGTTTACTGGTATACTAAAAGCGGAATTTCAGGTTGACTATTACTAGAGATGAGTCTTCAGTATACAATGAAGACAACACGTAGCACGCCTACTGGATGCCTTAAAGCAATGACTCGCTATCTCAACAAAGCGTGTGATGATCGTATGATTATGTTCTCAGGTTTCTAAAAGAAGTAGAGCATACTTTTTTGGAAACCGACCAAAAAAAACACAATCACCGCCAAAATCTTTAGGAAACAGCTGCCGAAGTTGACAGTAGCAGAGTAAGAGAAGCGACTCAGTGTGATTTTTCTCCAGGATAACACTCGACCTCACACTGTTGAGTGGCCTCGGAACATTTAGGAAAAACAAAACCACTTTACTACATCTACTTCATATTTCAAATATCGCTTATTCCAATCAACTTTTCTGCACTTTTAGCAATACTTGAAAGAGAAAAAAGTTTAGGAATACAACCATCTGAAAGGCAACCTCATCGGCTCCGTTAATCGTCAGCATATGTCCAGCAAATGATCACATATAATTGAACAATATGGTGGCTCGTCGAATTGAGAAAGAAATTATGGAGCAGCCTTATACACATATTATACACTTATATGACAAACCAGACCTAACCACACGATTCAATCCCAACGACGAAGCCTATAGGAAGATTTCCAACTTCAAGTACACGAATCGAAAAAAATTGATATAATCATTGCTCTAAAAGAATTAAAAAGTATCAGGAGTAATGTGCCTATCTTTGCAATGACATATTACCTCATAGTAGGTAATGTCAGTCATTTATCGAAAGTAAGCATATGGGTAGGTTCGCATTGTCCACGACGCATAATGCTACGTTGGCCCGGACAAGTATATCCAAGGAGCTGAGCTGCTTCCAAGCCTACTAACCCTATCATTTTCGTGAAGTCAGCAAAATGGTTAAATTAAATGAGATTTGATAATAAATGTATAGAGCTTCTTTATCGTTGATTAACTATATTTTTATCGTTGCTTTTGCGACGTATCAAACAAAGAGAAACGGCGAGCATGACATGTCTGGGAGCGACCTAAAAAATAATAAGTGCCTGCGTATCACTACAGTACATCCACCATTGCGCTATGACGTACCACCATAGTAAATTAGTACAAGATCTAAATCTGAGTAAGATTAGTACCACTGACTTCGTGAAGAATAATCAACTTCAATCACTGTATAGACCATGCTCGTATTCGTATTTACTACGATATCACGTCGAACACGAATGTTTAAGCGCGAATCGAAATGCTATCTCCTAGTATTATATAAATGGACCGCACAGCTCAGTAGTTGACGGGTTAGAGTCCGTCCCTAGCCCAACCAAGCCTCCCATTTTTGAGGGTCGATGAATCGGTGCTTGAACAATTTAGAAGCGTAGACAGTACTGACTTTTCGATTCTCTCAAATCATTGTATAAGCCACTCCTAATAACGCGCCATCATTAACAACATCAAAATAACGAATATGCAAGAAGATGCAAGCGACCTTCTCGGCAACGTCTCAAATATCCAAATTGAAAAGAGAAAAGCCAGAATTCATAAGAAGGCATAAGAATTTTAAGATTTTGACTAGCTCTGGCATGAGCATCTAACAGGAACTGGTTGAGAAGTTGAAAAGGACTTTCTCCGAAGATCTCAAAGCTTTTCGCTCCTTCCCAATAGAAGCAATTACATACTGCATACTCTTCACTAATAATCTCTAACATCCTCGTTCTTTCCTTTGCATTTGGCTAGTTATTGTCGCACCATTGCGTAATTACAGACTAAAGGAATTGTTTATAATAATTACATAAACTCTTGATATATACATATTAATATTAATTAAATAGTAATAAAAATTAAATAAATTATAAAATAAATTGAATCAAATATTAATTAATATTGCTGAATTTTATGCTTTATTCTTCACTGAAATTTCAAATAAAGATTCAACTCTCTAAGTTTAAGGTTAATCACATTCGAGGACTACAACGTCTATACTATTCTACAATAGATTCCAACTTTATATAGTGATTGTAACACTAATACTTTTGCCTTTCGATCGTCTTTTATCACAATTGGTGTATTGACCGCATTCTCGGTGTCATTGGCACCGAATTTTGTCTTGACTCAGCAACGTGTGTATAAATTGTACAATGATGATTTGCCACAACTTATAGAATATATAAACAAATACTAAAAAACCAGTTGTGATAGAAGTCGAAGTTCAACAATAAGAAATATATTATTCAAATGATATGTCGAGAAAAGTTCGAGAGTTAAATGGAAAACAACATAAGCATTACAGATTATAAACCAATTACAGATTTGTTCTTAAACAGTCAACACTTTGGATGCTGCATCAACTTGAAGAAGGAAAGTACATTCTGCTACCTTTCCCACCTAACTATCTTAAAAACCATCGTTTCACTCCTAATTAACAAAATTGGATATTCTTAGCAAATATAGACTATAGAAGAAATTCAAATCTTATGCAATATCCAGAAGAGATTTTCCCTCTTCTTCTTCATCTTTATGTGTAATTCTCATGTTAAATAATTGTAACTGTTACGTTATTATTATTATTATTAATAGTTTGGGGGAAGCGGTGTCGCAGTGCCACAACGACACGCAGGCCCGAATCCGGCTGCCCTCCAGGCCAAATTGTTCCTGTTACCAGCTATTGCAAGAAATCGATTAACATTATATGTATAACATTATATTATATGGGACGTAATAAAACAACAACAACAAACAACTTGTTTATGATGTTCAAAGATCATAAAGTAATGCTCGAGCAAAACAACTTCTTAATATCATGAGGTTGAGGTGGTTCTTGAGCTATTCTCACTGACTTTTTTATCATATTCATATTACAAGTTTCTTAGGCAAATAGTCCGGAGTTCTCCGCCATTCCTTTGGAGTCAGCAAATTGGTACCAGAGAAATCTAGATAATATAACTAGCACTGACTTTGTGAAGAGTGGTTAACTCAAGTCATTGTATAGACGAGGCAAGCATTCAACCACCTCTACGATATTATGTTGAATACGAATGCGTTTGCGCATCTCGTCACAAGGAAATTGATCAACTCCAAAGCTTATCTTATATAATAGTTTCAATCACCAACGTTTGAGGTGCCTTAGAAAAAGTCTGTGTCAATTGTGTGGACTATTCAATGAAATATTATCGCTAACCTTCCAAACCAAACTCTTAACCCAAAGTCTTAACAACCAGTCAAACACACTTCATCCCAAATATTCACCTTTAAATATGGATTTCCTCTGTTGTTTGTGGATGCAAACTTTTACAGAAAGAGCATATAGACTAACATCTGGTTTCAAGTCAGACTATCAGCCTTATATATGGGGCTAGGTCATGCATATCCACGAGGCAGTCGTCTTTTCTGCTTAATTTTGGAGCTCTGGTATTTATCCAGAACGCTTCCAAAAACTTTCGCGCGGATGTTTCGAAAAACTACCTAAAACTGAATAATTCAGACATCCTCTAATGAGCGTCATGACTTGTCCGATTGATGTCACTTCTCTTTTATGTTCTAAAAGAAGTGCGTAAACGGCTTGCATTGCGCAGGCAGTCACGTTACTATATATTGAACTGACATCGAATGAGTCAATCACATGTGCGCTGACATTGTTGTTCAAATTGTAAACGTATATGCATATTTAATATATATTAAATAATATATGTAATATATGAATATATACTATATATATTATATCCAATATATGCATATATTTTTATTTATATTTGTATCTAAGATAAAGTGTGTTGGACTGGGTGATAAGACATTTAGTTAGGGGTTTCTTTTGCAAGGTCATCGATAGCATTTGATTGAATAGACCACACAATAGACATAGACTTTTCTTAGGCTCTAAAGAAGGCGATTTTGCCGAAACGTCAGCTCGTTTGTGTGTTCTATTGTCTTTTCAATAAAACACTGTTCACCAACCTCGAGTATTGCCAAACAAGGTTACACTCAAGATATTTAATTTACAAATGCCAAGGTTAAAGAATAGCCGATCTTGGAAAAAGAATATTCTTTCGGAGTTGTAATAAAACATACCAATACCAATACGCATCCACTAAATCTTCTAACGACGCACCAGGTGTAGAGATGACTCCAAGCCAATCAAAACGAGCTTTTAAAAACAATATACGCACCCTAATATCGTTCTGTAAATTCTGAGATTTAATTACCCACTAACATATGAATATTAAGAAGAACCTCTTTTCAAACAAGAAAGAAAAACATAAGACATCTCGCAAAACCAGAAAGCTGCCAAATCCAACAAAAAGTCATAGCTTTATAATAGATCAAGAGGAAGTGACCTGCAATTCCATTGGCAACATATTTAGACCTGAGGTCGACTTCAGTGCCAAATAAATTTCTCTTAAGAGCTCCGAAAACTGCATATTCTGTAATTTGCCGCCATCAAAAGTAGCCAAGCATCGAGTGTTTTCATTGGCCATCAACCGAAAAACAATAGAATCATACAACTGCTACCGAAGCTTCATTATTGCATACCCACATGTCATAGAGTACATTGGCCACCGCAAAAGCGTAATTAGGTAGAGCTCCCAAAAGGCAGCATTTTACGAGAGCACACAATCCATCATAAATCAACTGATATTCCAATTTCACTCTAGACAGGCGCTCCAATCCTAATCTATCGACACATTCGGCTAAGCAACGTGAGATTCGACACTGGTCAATTGATTCTTCACTACCTTTAATCGTTGCAATAATAGATCACAAAATTAAAACCTGTTGCAGAAATAAAAACAAGCCTTGTTGGGTGATAAGGCAGGCATGTTGTAATAATACGGCTACGACAGAATCATTGTCAGGGTTATCCATTTGTAAAATGTACGGTGAAAGAATTAAGCTTAGCTTCGGCTAATAATAAATATCTTTAGACATGAAATTGTATACAAACGCAAATCAAGTAAAATCATAAAGCAAAAGAATATAATAACAAACCATATAATGAATGTATTTGCTGACTGCAGAAAACAACTTAATGTTATCCGATACACTTAATTCAAATGCTGTAACAAGATCTCGAAATAGCGAACATTGCAACTGTGAAACGTCTTGAGCAGCATTGGAGATTTGTAGCTGAAATAATTCCAACCTTTATATGATACTATGAAGAAATTATCCATACAACTATTATTGACCGAACCACATTTCGTAATCCAACGAAGACAACCAAAACATGGTAGAAATATCAAAATACGGAACGCTAGATAGATTTCAAATTTGGCTTAAAACATTGAAAAATACGAACCAAGTTATTTTTTTCAACTGGTTCAAACAGAATAGCATCCTCAGCGAACTCGTTCCGTGAAAGAATGCGAAGGCAACAATAGAATACATCGGCAGATTCCAGCCAAAAAAACAAATACCATAACAGCTTTCATGCAGTAAGAAAAAATTTAAAATTGTCTTTTCAGTTTAAAATACAACTATAATAAATGTAGTAACAAAATCTTTTAGACTGAATAAGTAAAAACAAATCACCTAAAAAGCCGAAAATACATACGGTAGCTCACCTATAGGAAATCATACATTTTTAATCGCGTTGACTAGAACGGGTTGAGCTAATGTAAGAGGTTTCTCGACATAAGAAGGTATACAAGGGGTAGAATGCAGAATATATGAAATGCTAAATCGATCCAAAAGTTGTACGCTAATTTATCAGAGCGACTTGAGGTTAAAATTATCTAATCTAGACAGCTATGCTCTCAACAACTCACGGATCCCCCTCAGTGAGGGATTTCAAGCCGATTAGTCGAAAGGCTACTTGGGACGACCCCAGATGGCTGATAGGAGGTAAATCGCGGACCAATATCAACCGTAAACTTGCCTTGAGACACGGGTAGATTAAGAGGATGGACTCTTCGGTTCTGCTGTGCTGGTCGACTCATGCCTTCTGTATTCACATAGTAGCATTTATGTATGCATACGTACATGTGCTAAGGTGTATACTGTTTCTACTCTCTTCATCAATCTGGGCAAAAACCTGCAATCAAACGACTAGGAAGTATATGGAAGGAAGTTAAGAGGTGACCTCCAAAGAGCTCCCAGTATGGCAGTGTCGGAGTTCGGAGAGGCCGTTAAAGTCTCAGGGCCAAACTTGGCTGCCTAAATGTGAAAGGACTAAGATGACGATCTGTACACGAGGCATTTTAAGATGGCCTTCTGATGCATGCTAAGAAAATCAGGTACAACGTCATCGGGCTGGCCAAAACGAGAAGAATCACTAAAAAGCTCACTAAGCGTTGCTTACAATACTGGAAAAGAACTGTTGCTTAAAACATGCGATAGCAGAGGTGTCGGTGGCATAGGGTACTCGTCAATTATGAGTATCAACTCATTTGAACAACTGAGGACCCGAATCGGAAAATTCAAATTAAAAAGACGTAGTCCAACACCGGGTTTGACAATCTTTATTGTCTACGCTTCTACTTCAGACTTCAATGAAGATGAAATTAAAGCATTCTATATAGACTCGGAGAAGTTCTACAGAGAAGACTGCACATTCTAGAAAGTCATTGTTGGCGACTTTAATGCTAAAATTGGCTGTAGAAGAACGCCTGAAGAACGTCACATTAAGACCCACGGACTTCAATGGAATGAACAGGAAGAGCGGCTATTAGAGTATATTACGCTAAACTAGATGTACCATGGTAACTCTGATGTCGGAGTCTCCTAATAGAAAGTAACATAACGAAATAGACTAGGTCATAGAAAATAGGTTTTGCCTAACGGATGTCGCAATTGTAGCAAAGTTCTATGCGAGATCCAATCATCGTCTCCGCGCCAAATTTTTCTTTACACACAAAGGAGAGAAAGCTGCAATTTTAAAAAACAATATCCTAAAATAAAAACAAAAAAGAGGTCTAAAAATAGAAATAAATTGGAATTTATACAACTCTTTAGCTAGCTTTTAGGAAAATACTGTTATTGACAACATGGACAAAGAATATGACCTGCTAATTGAGCACTTCCATGATAGCGCGGAAAACGCCGAGAATTCAATAACTAATAAGAGTCGTTTTGTTCAAAAACTCTTAAGTTGATACGCCAAAGTAGAGCAGCTAAAACCGCAGGCAGTCACCAACAAACGTCCGAAATTGCGAGATGCCGCAGAGAAGAGATAAAAACAGATTTGGAAAATACAAGAGCAGAAATGATAAATGAAGCAGCTCAAGTTAGTAAAAGCATTCCCTATGCTCGCCGATGTTTCACAAAAACAAGACGAAAATGAATGCCCTACGGCGTTAGAACGGACGGACACCTATTCCAGAGAGGCAATGAAGAAGTCATCTATGATTACTACTCGGACCCCTTCAACAGCCACATTCGTTCACATCCATGTAAAAAAACAAATAACGATTATGTTGTTCCAATCGTTCCCCTTCTGAATTCTAACATATCATTTTTTCGGTAAGCAATCATTTAGCTCTTGGGCCAGACAACATTAGACCAAAAAATCTGAAGAATCTACCGCCAGTTCTCAAAAAACCCTGGCTCGACTCTTCGTACGCTACCTGTCCGATTGCAAAGTTTCAAGTCAACAGAAAACTAGCACAACGGTGTTGCTGCACAAAAAGTGAAACGTTCACGACACTGGTAATCGTCCAATCTGCCTATTATCAGTCATCTATAAACTTTTCACACGAGTAATCTTTGACAGGATTGGCAAAATACTAGACGAAGAACAACCATGGGAGCAAACAGGGTTTCAAAAAGAGTTCAGCACGATGAACTGGCCATATTCACATAATCACAAGACCCATAGAAGTATCACGAGAGTACAAAAAACCACTCTGTCTCAACTTCATTGATCTTAAGAAAGCTTTTGATGCTGTTGAGACAGAAGCGGTCATGGGAGCGTTGACTAATCAAGCGTTTCTGACTCCGTATATCAAAATTCTTCGTGAGCTATATAAGAATTTCGCTGCCGAAATTATCCCGTTCTATAAAGATATCATCACCAACGTTGGAACAGAGGTTCGACAAGACGATGGCTAATTCGTCAGTTGTTAACAGCCACTGTTGAGAACACCATGCGGAAATTAGAGTGGGACGATATAGGAGTGAAAATCGACCGTCAGCAACTTCAGCATCTTCGCTTTGCCGATGATATCGTATTTATTAAACAAAACATCGAGAAAGCAAAACAAATGTTTGCCGACTTCGATAGTGCTTGTGTAGTAGAGAAATTAGCTTTAATTAAAGCTCAAGAAAGCGATATTGTGAGAAACGGAAACGTTTTTAACGTCCCATTTACGCACAACGGAAAGAATATCTCTGAGTGTTGAAGCTATGTGTACCTAGGTCGTGAGATCAATATAATGAACGATATAGCACAAGCTCAGCAAAGGGAGACAAGCGGCTTAGGTAACATATAAGAGCTATGTATAAGAGATATGTAGTGAAGAGGATATGGAAGATAAAGTTCCGAGCACACCTTTTAATACGACGGTCCTTCCTGTTTTAAAGTATACTTTCAAGACTTGGACATTAAGAAAGCAGGATGAACGATCAGCTAGCGCAATATCCATTTAAAACGTAATGCTTGGCATTTTCAGCATCATAAAAGTGAAAAATGGAATACGAATATTTGGTTTTCTTTTTTCTCAACGATGAAATATCAGAGAAGCCATGCACGCCAAGCCTTCGAAGATTGGGTGGGTCAGACACGTGATGGGCACGAATTATGACAGGTAAAAGTTGTAAGTGATTGGATTTCGCTGAACATCGGACGCACTATAAGAAGATTACCAGCCTGATGTGGTCTGGCCTCTTTACAAAGGCCCTAGAAAGGGATTATATTGCTCAACGAATTCCTAGAGCGAAAAGAACTCAGTGGACTACACTCGCGCGTAATATGGACCAGTGGAAATTTTACTGGTGCCCTCTCGACTTAATCGATGACCACCGTGAATTCAGGTAATCTCAACGACGTACGCTGAACTTACGCATCATATTCAATCATATGGTTATCCCAAACTAAGGAAAATTTTACTTTAAGATAGGTCAGCGGGATATTCATTCAAGGCACGGTGTGATAAATCTACAATGTGCAAAGCTAATAGGTTTCAATGTTCTTGAAGAATTAACATAATAATGAAACTATCCCTGATTTATGTAAAATTTGTCAAATGTTGATAGAAACTTCACAAATTACAAAAATTCCACAAATTATAAATTATAGGACAATTTCAAGACTCACTATACTCTCTATTAACCACTTCAGTGAATATCACTTTAGGAATGATTAGATTGAAGAAGTCTACGTCTACGTCTACGTCTAATAGTACAAAGATTGCATGATTATAATTTTATTATAATTATAATTTTGATGAATAACAATAGTTGGTTGACATAAAACAAACACGAACATATTCCTGTGCTACAGTTAATCAAAGGCATTGTAAACACTGCAGCACTATTATTAAAAAATTATGATCAAACTTCATATGCTTCAGACATTTTGTACAGAATTCCAACTGATTTTTTCATTCACGCTCAAATTACATATTACAACGAAAAATCGATTGAAAGATTGATTACTATACTGGAATTAATCCAACATTCTACATACCATGAAAAATTCCACAATTTTCTTTGACATGATCGCATTACAACAGAATATTTATGTAATGAGCATTGTTCTATGAAATGAAAAAATTATACAAAAGGTAAAGGTAAAGAATACTTGGAACTGGTGGCTATGTTCTGGCTGTTTAAGAAAGAACTCCTTTAAAACATTTTTACAAAGAAAGTTTTATTGAAAACCCACTTCGGATTACTAATCATCAAACAGCAAAAATCCTGTACAATACGTATGGTGCTGTAGCAATCAGGACTGCTAATGCAAGTCGCTTCAATCTCCTTGTCAAACAATGAGAAAATTGGCGCAATTAAATGGCGAAAATGAGGTAACGTATCCCATGCAAAGAAAAGCCGCGAGAGAATAACTAAATAGCAAAATATTTTAAATACAAAGTTCTTTGCTATATATTGCCATATTAAACTTTATTAAAACAACTGTACACTGATACTCTATTTTATAATACCAAAACACTTGCTGTTTTTAAGAGGTTCAATTGAAAATGGCTTTTGTTCATAGAGCACTTCCAGTAACGTGCGCAATCGTTGCCAGAACAAGGCACAATGAAATATCCGAATATCCTATAAACAGGTAGTATTGAAGTTACAGGAACAACAGGTTGACAATAACTTACTTCCACATAACCACAACCCAGAAATTTTTCCGCAGCTGATGAAGCGAGATTTTCATTCAATCCCTGAGCCACTGAAGTGCTACCGTCCCAAGCAAAAGTTAAGCACGACATATTTTCAAACGATAAACATTTCGATGCTTCGATTTGATTATAAATGAGCTCAGCAATTTCATGATTCCTAGAAAAAATGTTCAGACGTGGTCACTAACAAAAACAAAAAAGCTAAAATGATATGAAACTAAGTTAATCAAAATACACTTCTTGAATACCTTTCCTCAACTACACAAATCAATTTTAAAAAGATTGAGCACAACGCAAAGACAAATCCCTGATTCATGGGCCCACTCAACAGCCTTCTTTGAGGTGATTGAGCAATTATGAGAACGTTTTGAGTAAGAAGTAGATGAGCATTACGAACAACACTCATATTAACCTAGAAAATTGAGATAACACAATACAAAAGGGAATTTGTTGGAAAATTACATATGAGAATCAATAAAATTTTGTAATACAGCAACATAGAATGAAATCCAGCATGAATTGGCTAACCGCTTTCCATAATAGTGTCAGTACCAGATGTGGATCGTCTTTGAAAAAATGCCAAAAAACATCAACTGCAACTTTTGCATGCCTACAATTTCTGTGGACATATCATTATCCAAAATGACAGAACCGGTCTCTTTCCTGAGTCTAAAACCCTCCACCACCCATCCAAATTAAAAAAGCTAAAAAATGAAAACGATGACTCTAGGAAACGAACTTCTCACAAACGTTCATGTTCAAGAAAAAGATCGCAGGAAATACATCAGTCGACAAAGTGTAGATATCGTTATTACGAAGGCATTGAATGAAAAAGTCGTTTCGAAGAGGTGCTGTCACGCTAAACATACATAGAGAAAGAAATTTCATTGAATCAGACCTTTAATAAAATGTACTAACTTGGAATATTCCAATTTCTCGTGATTAGAATCTGTCAACATGAGATGGTTGTAATGACAGTCCAATATAATATAAAAATTTTGAATGAGTTGTCCACATGCCTTAATTACTGTGGAAAGTTTGAGAAGCAATGCACTCATGGCAACTGATTTGCATAAATGGTACAAACGTACCTCAAATAGTTTCTTATTTTTCAAAACAAAGCTAAGTATTTGCCAATGAAGAGAAAATTTTGTTGGATCTGACAGCAAATAGTTGACAAGTTTCTAAAAACAAAATTTCTGCACTACAAGTCAAATTTTGTAAATACAAGGGTAATTCAATTCAATCTTATAACAAAAACAGAATTTCGAATAACGAGAATTGTAGGAATAGTACTATAAACGCTATGAAAGATCATTTCGGAAAAGGCTTATGAAAATGTTCGTGCATCTATGCACTACCATATTATTAATAGCAACAAAACAGACCAGCATAGCAATAACATTAGTTCCAATGCGATTTATTAAGTTAGAAACAAATTCCCAATTTACAACCGTCGACGGAAGAGAATCTATGTAGCGTATCAAACACAAGGCGCTCACAGTTTTGTAATCAGTCAATGGACACGCACCAGGCTGAAAGCACATTAACTTCTTTATTCTTTTTCTGCTTATGTACGTGTAAGTATGCGTATATGTATAAGATAAGATAATTTTTGGCGTTGGTCAATTCTTTGTGGCCGGATGCGCCAACACATTCGTTTTCAACGTGATATCGTGGTGTTTGGATGCGTTCCTGATCTATACAATGACTTGAATTGACCCCTCTTCACAAAGTCAGTGCTAGTTTTCTTGCCCAGATTTTTCTGGAACCAATCTACCGACCCCGGAGGGATGGACGGATGGCATTTAGGGTTGGGGCTGCCGCAAACTGATATGGACCGGCGTGTCACTGCGGCACCACAACCGAGTATATATATATATATATGGGGGCAAGGATAAGCAGTGATGCATTCTATCTGCAGAAAACTGCCAGGTATTTGTTATCTTCATGATATCGTGTCAAGCGCGAGTAATCTATAAACTAAATTAAAATATGATCAATCTCTCACGAAATAAGCGGCTTACTCTTCCATTATTATTCCTTATTTGGCTATGATTCCGTGTACTGTATTACAGTGTACTATATATAATTCCCTATTCTGCAAAAACAAAGCTAAGTATTCGTCTACGAGGATAAAATTTAGTTGTATCTCACAGCAAATTTCTGAAAATTCATCACTGTACTATAAGCCTAGGGGGCGCAGTGGCTCAGTGGTGGAGGTGCCGCAGTGACACGCCGGCCCGAATCAGTTCGCGGCCGCCCCCCCCAGACCTACCAAGCCGGCCATCCCTCCGGAGTCGGCAAATTGGTACCAGAGGAATCTGGGTAAAATAACTGGCACTGACTTGGTGAAGAGTGGTCAACTCAAGTCATGTATAGACCAGGCAAGCATTCAACCACCTCCACGATGTCACGTTGAACATGAATGCGGGGGCGCATCCATCATAAGGGATTGATTAACGCCAAAAATTATCTTATTATTACTACAAGCCAAAATTTACAAATATCAGGATATTCAATACAATCACAAAACAAAAATTATTTTGAATAAGGAGAAATATAGAAATATTACATAGCACAGTAAACAATGAAAATATCATTCTACAAGTAGCTTATAAAAAATGTTGCGCATCTATGCACTGCCATGTTATTAATAGAAAGTGGACCAAAATTTGAATAACATTAGATCTGATGCGACTTAATAATTAGAAAGGACTATTACAACCCTACTGCACTACATATAGCTTATAGGTTATACCAGAAAGTCCAGTCCGCTTCTACGGCAAAAATGTTTGACGCGAAAGCACATGTTTATTTGTCGCATACTCGGCTCTCTATTTCTATAGATTACTACTAAAACACCCATACTGATGTAGCAAATTATACAAAAAAAGTTGATTTACGTCAGTCCTAAGTGTGAAGCATTAGTGTACGTCTGGCAACTAATAGAGTTCATTTACGTAACTTCATTTAATACAAATTTAAATAAGGAAGAAATGTTACAAAAGCATATAGAAGATTAAGTTTTGGTAAAAGTACAGTTCCTGATGGGAAATGGAGATGCATTGAAAAAATTGGTACAAATGATCTCGACTTTACTGATTAAACAACTTTCTGGGCGAGCATCTTAGATCGTCGACAATATTGCTAAAACCATTTTACAGCAAGGCCCGTTTCTGACCAAATTGGATATCGCAAAAACGCATAGTTCTGTTCAGAAAACCCATTTTCAGTTTATAATCGCAAGATAGGGTTGGTACGGAAATATTCAATGAGTGCCACATCAATTAAGCCAGAAGAATTTGGATGATCAAGTCGTCTTATGCACACCTCTGTTTTCTCAGAACAAAATCGAGTCCCTCTTGAAAAGGATGATGACTGGAACCAAAAGAGGATTAGCTAGAGGAACATCGTAAAGAAAAAGGGACAAGATGACTTCGAAAAACCTAGCCCTTTCACTCCTAAAGCAGATTTGACCCTGAATATGTATATGGTGAGACACTTGAAAACCAATATTTCAAGCGCTTTTAAAACTAAACGAAAATCTTAATTCGGAGTATTGTCAACACCTGGATAATTTAAAGACAGCAGTCCGAGAAAATAAACCAGTGATATTCAATTTGAAGGACATCATACCGTATTATAATAACACCGAGTCACATTGGCAAATTATCAAATTGTTTTGGCGTTGCAACATTTTTTGGAGAGCAGAAAATTCCAAATTTAAGAAGATAATAAACAAGCAATAGCTCAATTTTTTGCAGTGCTATCACGATGGTAAGAAAAAATTGTATTTTGCATTCCAAAAACAGAGAGGACTTGACTGTACAAATTTTCTCACCTCAGAAGACTTCATAAGATATGTAGCTAACAATTTACGATAAATATCCGCCTGAATGACATCATACTCATTTGTTGCGACGTCACTATCAATCACATCTCTAGGTAATTATATTTTTCATAAGCTAGGAAAGGAAAAAGCATAAAGAACTTACAAAATTTTATAAGCAAGCTTATTCCTTAAACCAGATTCGATATTATATCCACATTCATCGAGCAGTAAGAGTAAGTCTGGAACAGTATCGACATTTTCAATGAATTTTTTAAGAAGTTTGCTCGCTCCATGTCGCACTTCAAAACTATCTATTGCAGCGAGATGGTGACCAATAGACCGCATAACATCTCTCTAGATGTAAAATTTGTATAAAACTACAGTATCATTTTGTACAACCAAAATATCGTACAATATTCCTCGACGAAACTGGGAGCTGTACTTTGTGTATCACTAAATGTGAAGCGAGAGCTGGACAATCGACCAAACGAGTTGCTAATAGATTCAAAATGTCTATTGAGATCACATCTGAAGATATATCACGCAAACAAATCTTTGATAATATATCTGCTTCCGTCTCGGAAACTGTTTCTTTCATCCAATTATTCATTGCCTTAAAATAGTAGTTTTAGTTGCTCAACAAATTAACTTTGTAATAATGTAAAACTTTCTACTAACATTCAGCAAAACTGTATTCTGAGTATAGAACTCACTACCTAATTGTGATAAAAACGCTACAAAAGAGCACCACAAAGAAATTCGTTTTTCCACATTCAAATCTGCAAACAAAGAATGGGTTACAAATTAATTAACAATTTACACGAACAAAAAACTCCAGTACCTTTGTAAAACCAACATTGGCTAATTATATCGCTTATACAACCAACCATTTCTCGAATAATTACACAAGGAACAGTCGGTTTTTTATCTTTCGGTAAAATGTGTCTAGTAATCAGTCCAAATAATTCCAAGTCCTCTTCAATCCTTACCTTTGCTAAATAATTTAACATTTGAAAAAGGACGCTAAAAACATTGTATGGCTCAAAAAGCTTTGGTATAGAAAAAATCATATGATACTTAAGCAATACAACAAAAATAAAACATGCCAAACTGGCAATACTGTGAACCAGTATTGAATTAGAATTGTTAATTTGAAAAGAAATCACATTTTGGTGATGAATAGATAGCAGTAGTTCCAGACGGATGAAAATTACAAAGAATAAACAAGATATTTCCCAAGTTACATACGGATGCAATGTTGGTTAGCAACCACTCAGCAACCTGGCAGCGGAATCTGCAAGACAAAACAGGAGAAAATGAATTAATTTGAGCACAACTATAGAAGTAACTGAAAAATTTCAGCACTGAAATCTAGAACAATAAACAAACAGCTGAATATTAAAACACAAAATAAAGACAAAAGAACAGGAAAGAGCGGGATTTAGCAATAACTCTTTAAGAGCATGATACTGCTTGCACATTAAGTATTATAGCATTACATGTATTCTTCCTAAGACTCATATGAAATTATGATGTGGTTTGCTTCACAGAAAATACAATGCCACCAATTTGTCGGCATACCAAAATACTAAGTAAGAAAACCATCCTACAAAAGAAAAAAGCAAATAGTATTTTAACACTTTTTTTTTATGAGGTTTTTTTATGAGAACAGTTTATGAGGACTCAAAACATGCTCCTTTGAATCGAAATAAGGATGAAATCAAATGTTTCATAATTGTTGAGCCTGTTAGCCAAATGATAAGTAGTAAAAACATAAATAAAAACAAACAAATTACACATTCGAAAATAACTGATACAGCAACTAGCAAAACAATACAAACTCAATAAAATCAAAGCGACCATAATAAGGTGGAACTGATAAAAGGCTGAGACCAAAATTGTTAATGTACTTACTTCCATTTTTCAACTCCTTTCTTTTTATCAGTGGCTCCATAGAATGACATAAATTCATCAAATTCAAACTCAATGAGAAGAAATTTCACCATTTCGTATAGTCTCGCATTGTGAGGCGTAATTGATCGTGATAATATATCACAGATTACTTCGATAATCTCTTCGTCATTGCCAAGCATCTGTGAATTCATTCAATATAGATGAACAAAACGTCCAGTGAAAAATACCTTGCCTGTGTCAACTTAAAAATTCTTCGAAATATATTTGCACCCTTACTGTGCGGAATCTTTCTATTAAGGATATCATCAGTGAAGATGCTTGATCAAAGTTGCATCCTGTATGAGCTGAGGACAATGCGAATTTCCATAGATTTTTGACCACCTTAAAGGTAAATATGGCCAGTGATCTGTGTTCTTTAAGACAAAAATTGAACCAAACGACACTTCTCTCGGAAACAATACCTCTGAATCTCTGTTACATAGATTGTCTAATGCATTTTTCCGCAATAGGCTGTCCAGAAGTTGACAGTACGGTCCAATTTGCCAATCACTTAATTATTTTTTTACCTTTTTTAAACTTAAACTCAAAGGACACACGAAATGTTTTTTAAAGACATACAATTTAATATAGTGTCTACCAGCCCAAACCTTCGTTGCCATAAAAACTAGCCAATCGCTATCAAGGCGATCACTCCATTGGGACAGTATTTCGTTCCCAATGCAAAGCCACGAAACAATAATGTAAGGATGATCGACATACTCAGCGCTTCCGGAAGTCCATTCCGTAATTATCGAAAAAAAGAATTTGGCATCATAATCAAATATGGAGAATTAAAATTAATTTACATCGAGAAATTTGTCTAATTTGTGACGTTTGACTTGTTTAGTGTATGAGAACATGCCAAGGTTCAAATCATCGGATATGTTATCAGCTATAAGTATGAGTCTGGAATATTACAAACACACTGCTATTTCAACTGTCGTATTCCACCCATAAAAAAGTTTTGATTATATCATCACAAATTATAACCTTGCAAACAGTGGGATGTACTTCTCCTGGAGTACATATTCGCTTCGGCTGATCGAAGTAGAAGATAATGCACTTAAATGTCACATAATGAAATTTTGAAAAGATGGAAAAACCGTTATTGATTCTCATTCACCTTACGATAACTTCGCAGGCTGTTTGCGCAAGAAAATATGCTTCATTTGGCACAAGAGTGCTCGCCTTACAATCAGGTACGGCCAGATGAAACAAACGATCAAAAAATGCCCATGCAGTGCTCTGTAGAATGTGTAGAAATGTTTTCCATTTAAATTGCACACTTTTAAAAAAATATTGTGAAACAATGAATGGTTAAATGATAGAATAGGGAAAATATCGTATCAGTTTAGGTAACTTCAGAAAGAGAATAATTTACCAGTTTACTAACCAGGCCATGCAAAGAAGCAGATGAGAAATCAAGATCGTTCACTAATGACAAGCCCAAGGGAAGACAATGCTCAAGAAGCTGATCTCTGCATTCTATTCCCCAGTCGTCCAATAGTAATATCGAAAACTGAAGAACATATTCAATATAGGCTCTCCACCTGAAAAAAAGACTAGAATAAGTTGATGACCCTAAAGCATTCTAATTCTGAAACAATTTCCTATCTCACCAATCTTTGGAAAATCACGAAAATATGGCACAAAAAAGGATAATGTGAAATTCAAAAAATCTGAGCTACATATTGGAATATAGATATTTGATATATAAAGTGTAACATACTTTTTAGATTCAGTTTTGTGCAATGAAGCAAAGAAGATGGCAATCAAATTTAGAATCACTTCTTTTCCACAGTCGCCTAACGTCAACTCAGTTTTACTTATATGTTTTAGAATAGATATAGAAATCCTAAGATAATTTCCGCAAGATTTCGTGCTGTTATCTACAGCATGCGGAAAACGGCTCCATACAATTGACCACAACTCTATAAAAATGTTTGCCGTAAAAATTCAAAACAGTAAAATATGAGTTATCAACTAACTGCACATATGCTCCTGTGGGATCGCTGATATAGAAAGTACCACGAACTTGACTACTATACTTGTAATCTCGTCTTCCATCCAAGGTTGTGAATGAATAAATGGTTTACTGAGTAAGTTGTAAACGAATTGTAGAAAATGATCTATTGGATATAGAAGTCGTCCTGAATAATAAGCAGAAGTATGAAACGTCATGATATTTACGATTATTAAATTAGAAAAACCATACTATCACACAATTTATGCAACGTAGATATTGTGAGCTCAAAGCTGCTTATTTTTTGAAAAGCATTACTCCTATTTGTTCTCTTCTCGTTTTCTTCCACTTCCTAAACAAAAATCGACCCATATAAATGATTTGAAGGAAATTCACATTGACTCACAAGAATTGCAAGTGAGCAAAGATCAAGCACCAACATGTCGATTGGGTAAACATTTGTGTGCAACCCAGACAGGTAGAGAGGCAGACAATTTGAAATGATTGTAGCGACATCCCGTTTAATATTCTATAATAATGCATTAAATCAAAAACCAAAATCTTTGAGAGAATACATTGTATTTGATCTCATCCATGATTTACTGATCTAACCGATATTAAACTTTTTGTTTCAGATAAATCATTTCAGGAAAATTCGGCAACCCATCAATCCTTCTACAGACTATTAACAAACATCAAATTGTTATTATATGTAGCTCATCATGCAAGATATATGAAATACTTCCAAATTTCACTCATAATCGAATTTTCAGCCGGTCGACTGCGAAGATACGTAGCGTGACCCATAAAGACAGGTCAAGTGAAATCGAAAAGCAGAAGTAAACCTATACGTGTTCTTAAACGCATGTAGCTCCAAAGGATACTCTCCATGATTATACTGCGTTTGATCGGCTCATATTGTTTACAAAGGTAGACAAATTCATGTGCGTGTGTGGGTGTTTTTATGCGTATGTGGACTGAATCTTGCCCTTCAATTTACTAAAAACCTGCATCAAAAGGACTGCAGAATGCCAGTGGAATAGGACTGAAAGGTAATCATAGGAAAGTTTGCGAAAAAATATGAAGAGAATAAACCTCAACGCTCTAGCTCTGCAAGTCTCACCGACGCGGCAGCGTTTGGTAGGAGCTAATTGAATTTAACGTTCATCTATGCTACCTGTATGTAAAAACCCGACAAGAAGGAATAGAGTGAAACATTACTCGAGAATATTTCAAAGAACGGGATTAGAACGGTAATTCACAATGCTAAGACTTCCTATACAAACACCAATAATAAAAACGTTCAAGTGCAAAGCAAGAAAACGAGTTTCAATCACTCTATATAAAAAATTTTTGTCATGAATGCCACGCAATGTCTCGGAGTTTTGCGCGCAGCAACCACGTTGGATTTTTCTTTACGAAAAAAAGCAAAAAACCAACATAGATCGTGAAAATTCATTTTTTGGCCACATTCTTAGATGAAACCGTCACTTTACATATAGACTCGAAATAGTTGAAAGTCTGAGAATTGTGAAGAGAGAATGTTCACTTCTTACAACTCCCAAGTTTAATGGCCAATGCGCAGCAGCAGGCACACACGAACTAATAGTGGAAATGATGTGCTCGAAGAAAACATTCTACCACTTTCAAAAAGTCAATGAAAAAAACCGTCCATGATTTCTACTCGGATTTTTATTGTCATTTGGAAACCGTTTTCATCTAAAACCTGATGATCTTTCTATCGGTGGAAAGCATACAGACAAAGCCGGATTGAACCAGAACATTTGAAAACCAGCTATTTGAAGTTACACCTAAATAGTAGTGAGCATTGTATACGTCAACTTTGCAGTGCCAACGAACGAATTTGCAGTAGAGTAGTTTAGATCAAAACCTAAATATGAAACTGTAGAACTATCTAAATCAGAACTTCAAAAAGTGGTGAAATTCACATACTTCACGCTCAGTAACGTTCCTGACTTTTTTTTCTAGAATACTTCGGATTAGTTTTGGAAGTTGAGATAATCCATTGAATGCATGATTTTCCGATAGTGTGTGGTCTTCTGAGTACATTTAGTACCTTAAGTACAATGAAATACTGTACTTCCTAATTGTAAATAAAGTATAATCGAAGGATTTCATAGACTTTTGACGAAACAATTTAAAACACTCCACAACCTTCTCGACTTAGTTACGACGATTTGAAAATTAAAAAGAAGCGGAAAATTTTAGTAATGCAGAAATTCCTATTTTGACGCGAAATTGCGTAGATTTTCCATCTTGCTTGATACTATTGCACATAACACATTTCATGAGTACATTTGACTCTCTAGATTTACTACGTGAAGAACATCGTCAGCTCCAGGAAAAATATGCGCAACTTCAAGAACAAAATATAATTTTGCAAACTAGAATTGAACCAGATGCTAATCCTGATGACTGTTTTGCTGGCCAACTCCTTAGTACTGTCAGGAGCCTTTTTGAACACCATAAATTTAGGTTCGTCTCCCTTGTTTGCTGATTTGATTGTAATAAGACTATCTGATTTTTTGAACATTTTATTAGTGATATTGTCATACGTCTTGGTAAACACGAATTGAAGTGCCATAAATTTTTATTAACAACGCGTAGCAAACACTGGAGTGATTTGGAAACTAAGGACTTCATTGAAATATCAGGTGAACACTTTGTGTTGATTGAGTTTTTGGATCTTCATTTACTATTCATAAAGGAAAGTACGTTGTTTAAGAATTGTTCAAACCTTTATAGGGGTAAATCTCAAAGCCTTCAATATTGTGTATCGATGGATGTATACTGATAGTCTACCAAGCAATGCTACCCAGTTTGAAACTAGTCTTGTCCAAGAAGTTTGTCAGATTGCGTTTCAATTTAATTTTGGTGCATTACAATCAAGGTATTAGTTCTAGCTCGTTTATCCTTGATTGTGCTCTACGTAATATAGTTGGGGTTCATGTACAAATGCTTCATTTAGATGCATTCAGTTGCTAAAATCTCGTGTAGATGTTGAAAATTGCATCTCATTGTTTGAGTTTGCCGATATGGAAAATATTGGAGAGCTACGTGATTACTGTTCTACCGTTGTTGCTGTTCACTGGAAAGATATAAAACCTGAAAAATTTTCACATCTTTCAGCATTGTCGCTTCTTCGACTTCTAAAGAAGTAATGTTGTCAAACTACATAAAAATATTCTAGTATGCATAATTACTTGTTGTATGCTATATTAGCATCTATAATATTTTGCTGGTACTACATTGAAAGTACTTGCGTGTATATATGTATCTAATGCTATATTTCTACATTCAGAAATTCACTCCATGTACTTCACTCTATCATCCATTTAAACCGTGAAGATGTTCTTCTTGTGTACTTAACAGAAAACGCGGGAAATGTGCGTTCGGCTTTGTTTTTTAAAGGAATATACCTCTAATTAATGTTTCATTTTCATTTTTTACACGGTGAATTTCTAGATTTCCGATATTGTAAATAGTGTCAATGAACAAGGCTTATCTGCACTTGAATTATCTTTGTCACTTGGTCATGTCAATATAGCTTCTCTGCTTTTGCGGAATAATGCAAATTGTAATGCACTAGATGACTCTGGAGACACGATTCTTATGCGTATGATAGAAAAAGGCAGGTTTGTTATTGTTATATGTACTTTTTATAAACGGTTACTTCACGTTTATTTTTTAGGAAAGCTCGTAATTATTTGTAAATATTAGTAATTTATTAGGTGATGCGATTGCCTGTGATTTTCTGGCCACTGCTGGTGCTGATCTGAATTTTGTGCAGGAAAAAACTGGATCCACTATTCTTCACCGTGTAGCTTCTTCTAAATCGAATCAAACTGCACTGGTTGAGTGGATATGCAAGTGGCTGATGAAAATAAATGTAAATGCTGTTGACGTACAAGGGCGGTTAGTTTTCGCTTTAAAAGCCGTTTAGCTCGTCTCTCTTCGCCTTTATGTTTTCATTTCAGAACTGCATTGCTTTTGAGTGTTACATGTGGTAATATCAGTTTAGCAAAAGCTTTGCTCAATTGTGAAGCTGATCTTATAAGGGCAGACAATGCAGGAAACACTCCTTTATTTGTCGCTCTGTGTAATAATGAATTAGAACTCGCTGAGAATATTGCAAAATATGGAGGGCAACCAACAGTTAATCACATTATTGGAGGAAGTTGGTTGGAATATACTTCATTTCTGTCTCCACTTACTATTACCTCTGTTCTTTCTGTTTATTTTAATTTTCCAGATTCACTCCTACACTTATTTGTGGAAAAAGACGACGTTCAAACAGTACGATTTTTGTTGAAACACCACGTATCTATCAATACGGAAAATGCTGAGGTTACATGAAATTACCTACTATAAGGATAAGTAATGGCGTACTCTTTTTCCCTACGGAGATGCCCCACCCATTCCTTGTCTTGATGTTACAGTGGAGTTGCTCGAGCCTTGGAGCCGGACTCGCATGTGCGATATCAAGCTCGCGTGTTACTGTGACTCTTCGTATCACTGCGCCACTTGTCCCCCTTATTACTATATTATATATAAATTACCGTACATTTTCTTAATTTCTATAGTTGAACCAACTCCTATCCAAAGCTGTCGCGTCGGGGATACAGTTTTTGTTAGAAGTCTTATATTATTTATTAAAAATTATTGATTACAGGGTGAAACTCCTCTACAAATCGCAGTAAAGCGAAATAACACAAGCATTGTTAATTTACTGCTTGATTGTAAAGCTTCCATTCAAATAGGTCACCCTAGTAAGGATCTTTTGCTTCACGAAGTTATATCTAAAGGTCCTGAAATGCTGAAAATATTTGCTGTTAAATGCAAGGGTATGTGTTCACGCACACGTTGATTTTTTCTTTCCATCATTATTCTCACATGTAGGTATAAATTGGTCGTCAGGTGGTCTCTTAAGTCATGCTTTGAAAATAAAAGCTCTGGATTGTGCAAAAATAGTCGTTTCAAGTAAGGAACTACTAACATTATTTCAGGTTTATGAAATTGAAAAAGGTGAAGTATTTTAGTGGGTGGTCAAATTGAAGAAACGGATTCGTTGGGTAACAGTTTATTAATACAGAGGATACTCTTGTCAGACGACGATGGAGCGTCTTTTCTTCTCGAGCTGGGTGCAAGTCATTCTGTAAGGTGTGTGTCAGTAGCGGATATTGAAAATATTTCTAGCAAAAATTCGTGATAATGTTTATAGAAATCACTTTTCAGAGATTCAGAAGGGCGAAGTTGCTTAGAATTGGCTGCTAGGAATGGTTTAATCAATACTCTGAAAATAATATGTGGTCTTGGAGTTAACATTAATGAGCGTTCAAGATCGAGCTCTGGATACACAGTGTTAATGTCTACATTAAGTGAAGGTTATACAGTTTTCCGAAGTTTTACCCCTTAATAATGCTTTAGTATTTTTAACCATGCATCGCATTTATAATGTATTCAAGGTCATTATGATTGTGCGGCTTTATTGGTTTCATTGGGATGTGACTTGGAATCAATCACTGATAATGGGTTATTCGAACAGTCAATGTTACACCATTTCATTGATGTTGCTAACGAAGAAGCTTCTGTTTTTCTGATACAAAGGTTTTTCCGTTTTTCATCTTCTTATGTTCAGTTACATATTATCGTTTAGTATTTAGAACATACGTATTAATATTATCCTAACCCTTAAATTGAATTTGGCCATTTTTTCTCTCCAATTTGTAAAATTATAGCGGATGCAATGGTGATGCTGTACGTGTTTCGTTGAACAGCAACAAAGCGGTCGAAGAATTCCCTCTTCATAGAGCTGTGCAGGCTCATATGAATAGAGTTGTGGCTGCTCTTGTAACAAACAATGCCAACCTCGCTGCCCAGGTTCGACGGATGTGGGATTTTCCCTGTTCGTTTGTAGCAGATACTATTCAATTTTTAGGACTGGCAGGGACGAACAGCATGTCATATTGCTGTTTGTGAAAGAAATCATGAAGCTCTATCAGAGCTTTTGAAAGCCAGCAATGTAGAGTTTTTATCAGTTCGAGATAAATTTGGGCATACACCACTTTCACAAGCACTTTTTTTGAAGGAGTACACGGTAGTATTTTTCTCATCCGTAGGGCACGTATAAATTTCCAGCTTACTTTTCTTGCTTTTTGAACTACTTTGCTCCCGTTTAGTTAAATTTACAGGAATTTTCAAAATTAATAAGATTTGTTTAAGTTAGCTACCGAAATGGTTAATCGACAACCTCACATCACATTGCAGTCAAACGGAAACGGTAAGGATCAAATAACTTGGAATTTAAAAGAATTTAAAGTGTTAATTGTGTTATGCATTTATGTGGGTTGCACCCATTAATTCTGATATGCATTATGCAACATGCTTCATATACCTTTTCATGGAGTAGTTTATTTTGAATTGTATGCCTTTTTGTGCTTTGACATGTTTGTGATGTCTTATCCACCTAGATATTAGTGCAGCTTCCAAAAATAAAAAAGAAAGTGATTTTGTTATTACTAATGTGACAGGACAATGATTGGTTGATAGATAGCAGGAAGGTTTTTCGTTCAAAATTCAAAACTTACATTAAATATGCGGTACAGAAATTTACTGAGAATTGATTTAAATAAACCAGTTGTACTCTATGGAAAACGACGTAGATGTATGGAGAAAATGGGGATTATTGTTTGTGAATAAGAATATTTAAAAATACTTGTGGAAGGACGTGATATAAGCAATAGCAAACTATGTGAGATGTATTCTATGATGGAGCTTTGTTCAGCGATGCTTCTAAGTAATCATTTTTGTTTTAAGGTGAAAATTTGCTCCATATTTCGGTAAAACTGAACGATCTTGAAGGTGTGTTGTTTCTTTTGAGCACTAGTAGTGATATTACTCGTGCGACGGATAGCTCAGGACACACTGCACTGCATTACGCTGCTGATGTCGACAATGAGTTAATTTTGCGCAATTTAGTATGTACCTGAATGCTTTGCTTAATTCCCGAGTAATGAATGATTTTTTTTGTTCTTGTGCAGCAATTTTAAGTGGGCATTCTAGTTACTAGTTGGATGTGAAGTAAACACAGTGGCATTGAATGGTAGCACCGCTCTGCACATTGCTGCTCGTGGAAATCGTCCACATCATATGGAGATTTTGTTGGAAAATGGAGCTAATGCTGATCAAGTTGATGACAGGCATGAGAACGGTTGGTATTATTGTGATACACGTCATGAATTTCATAACATTTACAACGTTTCATGAACTCCTTGCAGCTTTGTTAAATGCTGTTCGCTACGGTAGTTGGGACTGCGTCCGAATATTATTGAATATGTCTAATATCGATGGTCTTGCATTGAATAACCAGTGAGGGTTTTTGATTTACACATGTTTTACTTTCTAATGTATGTTGTATTGGATATGAAAATGATATTTGAACACGATTTTCTCTACCTGTTGTAAAAATAAGTTGCAATAATTAATCTAATCCTATCTTTAGTGGACAGTCATCCTTGCATTTGTGCGCAATGTTATCTAATGATAAAGTCCAAGCTGGAAAGTCACCAGTCGATATATGTGAACTGCTTATTAAAAGAGAAGCAAGTGTATCTACGGAAAAAGCTTTTTGTGCCTATATTGACCAACGCGACGTTGATGGAAACACTGGTATGGTTCAAAATTACTTACACATCATGCTCGTGGCATTTCAATATTACTGCGCATCAAAAATATTGTTAAGCACTGATGATGGCATACATGGCTGGTAATGGCGATGTGTGTCGTTGTCTTCTTCGATATGGTGCAACTATGGGTGCACGAAATGCAGATGGGAGAACTATATTTACTTATGAAACGCCTACGAAATTACTACTTTTTCGGCTGCTCGGTTTGTGTTTAGTTAAATTGGCTTTCTTACTAATTTACTGGGTTACTTAATAATTGCAAGTTTGTTGAGAAGAAGGCTATAAGCAGGTTTTAGATTCATTGGAGCGCGAACCACGCTGGTCAGACGGGGATATTTGTGATTGTGGGGTGCGCTTCTCAATTACACTCAGGAAACATCATTGTCGGTTAGTAGAATTGTAATAACCATTTATGTGTGTTTATTTTCATCTGTATTTGTCTTTCATAAAAATGCCGTATGATTATAAATAATTTTGACTTCATGAAATATGAGACTTCATGTTTACCTAGTAACATTAGAAAGTTTAATGAAATCTTTACTTCTCTTTGAATATCTATTCGTGACCTATTGATTCGCAGTGTATCGTAGACTTACAAAATCTAGGTGCCGTTATGAAAATGTGGATTTAGTGATTCATTCAACACTGAGAAGTTTAACAGCTCAAAATACCCAACATAATGCGGGAAGGTTGTGAGAAGTAATCAAGTAATAATAGGCATTTGGAATATGTGCACTTTGTGTTTCCAATGTTATTCTAATTTCATTCTATACAGAACATTCAAACGTCTTATCCCAGCATTCTAAAATTAACTTACAAAAGGCTTTATGATGCCGTGTTTTGAAGAAGTGAGATTTCAGGCATTGCGGTCGTCTCGTCTGTGCTAAGTGCTCGGAGATAACAATGCCTATAGCCAAATTTGGTGAAGAGAAACGTGTTCGAGTGTGTTCGCTTTGTGTTGAGGTGCTAACAAAAGGTGTTCGATAAGCAAAATGGATTAACTGTTCACTGATTAAGTCATCTTTCATGAGTGTGATTACGATGTTTTGGTTATCAAAATTATTACTTAACTCTGAATCAAAGTTTTTATAATCAAATGTACGAGTTCTATTCACTGCTTTGGAAAAAAAATATAAAATTCTTGTAAAAATTGTAATATATAGACGGAAAGAATAATAAGCTCAATATAAGTAAGTTATTGGATTATATGTGAGAAATTTAATGTCAGTTATTTGTCACATAATTCAAGGATATTCTGTGATAATAGAACGATGTAATAGGTAATAGAACATAATAGAGAATTACGTTTCGTTTTTCATTGAAGCACTTCCAATATACATCTACTAGTTTCCATAGTTCTGCCATGCTTTGGAATTGAAAATTCATATAAAACCTCAATATAACATATTCATAGCTATCGCTTGTGTAATGTTCAGACTTCTGCTGTGATCGTTACGCTACCTCTTTGTATCCTAATCGTTTTCAATTCATGACACATTTAAATTGTTATGCTTGAGACATTTATGGAATCATTTTTAAAATAAACAGTTTTTTCAAAAACTTAAGGAATTTTTCTGTTTTATACGGACTAGCTTAGAATAACATTAAGATGTTAATACAGTTGAGAAATAAAATTACGTTGTTCATAAACGATCCGAGCCTGTGATTTTTAAGTATGCAAGGGCTCGGGTTCAGTGGTTTTATCGGCTTGCTCCAAACTTGAGTGGTTTCACCTCAAACTTGGGTAATTAAACCTTTATTTAAGCAAAACATAAAATATTACATGAAGACTACAATAACAATAAATGAAGAACATACATAACAGGATTCATAAGAATGTGATTATTCAATCAGATGACAATTATTAATCAGATACAGAGAATGATATGTGAAGATGGAAGGAATACATCATGACTCATTGAGATTGTATTAGACTTGTGATATAATGAAATAGTGACAACAAATTTAATAGTAAAGGAGAAAAGAGGTCGATAATGAGTAAAGAGTATGGTTAAGACGTTTACCGTAGCTGCTTATATAGGGAGGGGGTGGAGACTAGAGACATGTAAACATTGTATGTCAGTACCACAGGCTAAGCACAACGTCAAAACAACTATGACCTTTTATCAATTAGGACATCACTATTAAGAGAAAAGCCAACAATATAATTACATGATTTGTATCTGCTTTTTATATAATTCAAATGATAAGGTAGAGATTACTCGAGAGAGTATTCTCTACATTAGGAAAGACAAAAGTGTTAACTGAAATTGCCATCTCGTACGTGTTCATTTGTTGGTTGTAGATATACGATTAGTGTGATGAAAACAATACTTTTGGGGCATTCATTAATTCTCTTAAAATAGCTCAAACTAAAAGACACTGAACTAATGATACTTTAACGGTCATTGTTCCTTGTAAACTGTATAATATGTATTATAAAATATTCAGAATCTGAGGTATAAGTGATCAAATCAGTGCATAATTCAATAGCTATTGTTGATTCATTCTCGAATTTCGCTTGCCTTAAATGAAGCCTAATGACCAATATGATTTTAAAGACAATCTTTCTATCATTACAAAGGTGAAACGAATCTAAAAATAATCTGAGTGCGTCTCGACCCAGGTTTGACAGACAAATACATGCATTTTTTAACTTGTGAAGTGTTGCTTTTTAATATTTCTTGATATAAAATATGTAAAGAAAATTCGATTTCATCAAGCAATGCATTCTATTGAGTCGAAGAAGCTGGTGTGGTGCATCAAATTTCAACAAACGGACTTATATCGTATTTCTTGAATACTTCAAACAAGAGAAATTCTACAACTAAGGTAATGTATTTGTAAGTTATAAGATAAGATAAGATAATTGTTGGCGTTGATCAATCCCTTGTGGCGGGGGGCGGCAACGCATTCATGTTCAACGTGATATCGTGGAGGTGGTTGAATGCGTGCCTGGTCTATACATTACTTGAGTTGTAGAATTTCTC
>KN716179.1:331108-346201 GCA_000816705.1 Dictyocaulus viviparus
CTCCCCACCCGGTGCGCCCCTTGTATCTTCCCCAGCCCCCTCTGGCCCCAATTCCCCGCCCCGGAGGGATGGCGGGATGGGTAGGCCTGGGGGGCGCCCGCGAACTGATTCGGGCCTCCGTGTCACTGCGACACCTCCACCACTGAGCCACTGCGCTCCCATTTGTAAGTTATATGATTTCAGTAATCCTATTTGATTTTTTCAATAAATCTTGTGTGGAATGACTATGAGTCAATTCTAATAGAAAAATCGTGAACAATTATAATTCATATATTGTATTTCTATTGATAATTGATATACATTGTATTGTTTACGACATTTGTTAACGACATGAAAAATCCATCGTTGATAAATAAAACAATAGTATTAAAAATGTATTTTTGGCATGTTTACTAGTGATTAGTAGAGCGGAGGAGTGAGTAATGCTTTCATTTATACATCATATCTCCTCCTTCGCGTTGGATCATTAGAATTTCTTTTTGTAACATGAATACAATATTTATTGTACATTTTCATATTAGGTCCCTTGTTTACTTTCGCATCATTTTCTTCTACCTACTGATACGTTATTATATCTCGAAATTTCTATAAAAGATATTTAAGTAATATACCTTCTAGTTGGCCGTAATTACTATTGTTTTAGGTACTAAGCAATGCCTCTGTCAGATATTCTGGATGTCGATATTGATCCATCTGGAACATTCAAGTACATTCTTATTCGAGCAAGTTGTAGGATCTTTTTTCAAAAAGGAAATCGCATGATGACTTCAAGTCGGTGGTAGAATTTAATGGATGGTTATGTCAGCCAGCGTGTCAGTCTTAAGCTTGAATAATTAAACAGTTCGTCGTGAGTATTGAAAATATCAATGATGATCGAAGAACTTGGTGTATGTCTCTGTTGCAAGCAAGACCAGCCACATTAGGTATTAGCGAATTAAGAGTCGACAGTTAGACTTGAAATTTGAGGGATTCAATATTTATCAACATAATAACTCAAATGTAATATACCACGTATGTTGAGGAGTAATACAAAGAGATGGTCACGAATAACTAAGTGAGATTATGATCATACTATGAGTGAATGAGGGCAATCGAATATATATGGACTAGACGAAGCTGAGTCGCAGACTATAAGTACGCAAAAAGCGTTCATACCAATTGCTTATATAGTGGATGAAGCAAAATTGTTATCACATTATTCACTTTTTTTGAGGTGAGCTGAGAATCAATAAGGATATAGATCAAACTCATACGAAATAGTTTGTTGTGAATAACAAAACCAGTTAGCCAAAAATAGTTTGTTGTGAATAATAATGACCGAGGTTATCCTTATGATAAACAATACACCAGCTATTACGAACTATTTATCATAATGACATTATGGCGTATGAAAAATCAATACCTTAAACCAAATCATACTATTGAAGAACAAATATGTTAGGATAATCTACAGAGATACATAAAAACAGTAAAGACTTAAGAGGTAGATAGCAATAACTCTGTAGAATACGAAGTAATTGCTGCAAAATAGCTGATTCCATTGTTAAGGATAGGATAATGAGGAGGTTTGTCGAATAAGTGAATATTTTTAATTATATCAACAAATTAAAAATCAAAAAAGATGCACATTTTCATATTATGCATAGACACTTCGTTATAAGCTTTGTGCGATTACACTATTTACAACACGAATCATTAATCAATAAGTTTTTAGTGCATTGATAAGTCAACAAACGAAGGAAAATACATTGTCCGCGGCTATTACAAATGTAATTTCCATGCCAATATTCTTGAGGTTGCTCGCAATGATTGCGGTTCTTCTTTCAAGTTGAAGTGTGTTGGTGGTGGAAGAATTAAGCACGAAAATATTTCAAAAGAAATCCTCGTCTATGGATATTCCAAGGTACGTCCATCTTTCTATCTAGTTAGGATTAAATAAACGTTTTTGAGCTATTCTATTTCTGAACTCCATAGAGAATCTTTCATCCTTTAAATTTCATCGTGCATCGTGAAAATGAATAGATGCAATCTTGATCTGTACAATACGTCGCGATGGTCAACATTTATTGAAACTATGCTTCGTCTGCTCTGATGACTTTGCAGCCAATTCAACAACACTTATGTGAAGCTTAGTTTAGTTTACCGTGGTCTAGTATTGAACTAGGAATCGACGTCGCCTTACAATTCAGCGTCTCTAACAGCAGTCATATTCATTATTTTAAGAAATACAGATGATACAAATATATTAGTTGGAAATTTGTACATGGATAGTGAGAGATGAGTTCTTCTTCTGCATTTTAGCGTAATGAGTAGTGATGAACGTGATACAATAGACTAACATGATAGTTCAATTCTTTGTCGATGTTTCTATTTATGGTCGTATATCCTCAATAATTTTGTTTTCATTTTAGAGTTACGGTCAGGCTGATCATTCGATAACAGTCGACATACTCAAGAAGTACTATACGGATTATCATATAACGTTTTCAAATGATGGCTATTAAGCATTCGTATGCTCTCTTTCGATCTCTTTTAAATTTTTCTCTCGTTTCGTTACTATTATAGTTGAGTGCTTATAACGTTGTTCCTTTAATTGCGTGTTATTCCTCATTACTCGTGTGTGTTTCTCAGGACATTTCTCTGACCAATTCGTTTAAACTTAGTGAAAAGCATGTATAGGATGTATGATATGTAGCCTGATATAACGAGTTTTGTTTCATTTTTTTTCCATCGATAAAAGATTTGATAACCTACTCATCCAGTTCTGAGTTAACATTTCTGGATTATTTAGCGACTTTATCTATTGGGTTGGATGACTGCGGTTTCAAACTGCCAAGGTTAAGTCATTATAGCTAGGCTAGAGCACATTATTTTTAAATAAAATAGAAACCATTTCAATCAACACATATTTGCCAACGAGAATGAAGCTTGATATCATAGCATCAAAATCGATCATTCACAATATGACAACCCTCTAGAAAATTGCCAAGATGCTTGAAGAAATGGCCGGTGAGATTCAGCGCAATTTGAGGGTGGGACAAAATTTTGTAGCTTATTTCGCTCAACTTACCATGCGCCTGTTGTGCCATGTATGAATGCGCTTTGTCGTGAAAAAGAATTCAAGATTTCCTGTTGATGAATACGGCTACGGTCGTACAAGTTTCTTCGTCGATCATTTTTCCTAAGTTCATTTTTTGAATGTAATGGTTTCGTTGGAATTTAGGAAGCTGCGGTGGATTAAAACAGAAAAGCACCTCCATATAGTAGCCATCACTTTTTTCTGTGTAATGTGGACGTTGGAAAGTGCTTTGGTGTTTTTCAGCCTAACCACTGAGTTGATTTCGCTGGCTTTCGTATAATAACCACATTTCATTGGACGCCAGAATTCGATCAAGAAATGGTTGTTGGTATTGTGGAGAAAGAAAGTGGGAGACTCTAGAATTCGACAACTTTTTCGATCTTCAATGAATTCATGAGGCACCCACTTATAGGGATTATCACTTTTCTTGCTTGGAATGGTTAACGACCGTAAAATGGTCGACGTTGAGTTGTTCTGTAAAACTCCATGTAGTTTTTATGAAGGATGAGCTTCTCTGCTTGCTTTTAATTTGTTATTGTAAAGTTTTAGTGGCAGGCTATCAAGTACTTGATCGTCTTATTATCTTCATAACCCTATTGAACCACCACTATACTTTCGTCAACAGTTACAGACCAGTTGTTTCCGCTCCTTTGCGACTCATTTTGAATTCCGATAAAAAAGCTTTTTCGGATTCACGTGAGCAATAAGCAAAACTTCATCGGTAACAAAACATGCAGTTTGAAATGCGCATTGAAATTTTCCATTATATAACCATTTATTTATGAATGTATTTTAATATCAAACGTTTCAATATCAACATTTGCATCACTAACGAAATAATCATATCAGTAGTAAGTTGAATTAATAGTCTTTCAGTACCTTCAGTACTCAAATGCAGTTATATCAAAGTTTTTTACTGCTGTTTTGTTCACGTGTTTGCTGTATAACCCCATCAAAAAAGAGAAAGTACAACTGTTCCGGATGGAAGAATTTGAATGGAAAAAAAAATGGCCATATTGACTACTCATCTCTTTGATAGCACGCTGTAGTGATTAAAACAGTTATAGTTTGATAAAAAATCTAAACAGATCTTTCCTCTAAATGAAAATGGTAAATTTTTTTCCCTCTGTTTTCTTTGAGGACATTGTATTACGACAGCTTAGAAATCAGGTGACATTGGTATGCGTGCGGTGATGATAACCGACCGCTACAATCACTTAGGCATAAAACACAGAAATGTTTTCTTACAAATAAAAACAACCTACGTTTTGTTTTTTTTTCTTTTGCCGAATACATAAGTACGAACTGATTAGATAAATAGAGTTACGTGTGCTACAATGTGTCGCACAGTGATGAAGGCTTCCATGTGAGGTTCGACACTCTACGCTTCATGTAGACGGCTAAATCTTACCTCATGTCATCGTAATCCGTAGAGGAGTAGATCATACCTATGATTATTCTCAGCGTTGTTGAACTATTAGGAAGCTTTATAGAAATCAATTTATAGAATATGCTGTAGTAATTGTTCGCTAACAATATAACCTTTTACTGTATCGTACTAATTTCTAATTTGAGTTTTGAGGTGAAACCTAGTTTCCTTCACATCACTTATCATATGTAAATTGAAAATGGTGTTAAATTCAAAATGTAATGTTCTATTTCATCATGATCTGCTTAGAATTCGTCAGCACCTTACCTTTTTTGTCAACTAAACATTCTTCTTCCTCTGTTAGTGAATTATACCACTTTCCTTACAATTACAGTGCATGCTTTGTTTACTTATTTACTTCAAGATAGTTGTAAATTTAATTTCATATTTTACAATGCTTAAATATCATCATTGAACGCAATTCAGCTACGAAATCGATCACTACGACGATTGTATTTGAATGAAATTTGAAGTGTTTAAAAATCGATCAAAATACTTTAATACTTCAGAATATTCAGAGCAGAGACTGCTTCAGGGTCAGTTCAAAAACTGAATATTTTCTCTTTAGTGGTCAGCAGAACATTGAAACGAGTCGTTTTTTTTTTTTGAAAATAGTTATTTGTATGTTCGTTAATATTCGTATTAAAAAAAATTCATAAATTAGAATAATAACAAAGCACGATCTAGTGACGTCTGTTTGCTGTAAATCATTCATATTCTTAGAGACGAATTCAATCACCTGGAGGATTCTGAGTTACGATAAATGAAAAAAAATATATCCTCAAGAGGAAAAGTATGGAACGATTGAGTGATTGAATTTGATTGTCATTTGGTTTCCAGTGTAATGGACTCGCTCACTCCAGCAAACAATGTTTTTGAGTTGTGACTGATGATTTAAGATATATTCATAAGCTCAAATTATACTAAAAAATATGAAAGAATGTTCAGTGTTAGTGTTATCATCAAAACTGTGAAGAAAGATACATTGATGGGAACGAGGTGTGATCCCTCCTTACGACTTGAGGATTGATTTTATATCAAATCGACTTTTCTTTGTACTGACATGATGAAAACTACTGAAACCTTTTGACATCCTAATATATCACGTTTTTTTTATCAAAGAGATATCAAGATATCAAAGAGCTACTATTTAGAAAGTTTATATATATATTCTATTGGCTTGGGTTCTGTATCGTAAAGTTTACTTCAAAGTTCAGTGATGTACCGTAAACTTCTATGAATAAACTTTTATTGAAAATATACAACATGAACACAAACTAATGTATCCATGGTTATACAAAGAAGAATGTGTTTATGAGAATGAACTTCACTGAGAGGAAGGGAAACGAGAGTGAAGGTGTGGTTGGTTGAGGAATCCAATGTCCAAAACGAGAGAGATAAAGCGAGTATTCTCGATAGATGTGTCGAAATGGAGAAGAATGGAGTGCAATCGAGTCAAAGTCGAAGACCAGATAAGTTGAAACGAAGTGAGCTATTCTTTTATAGCTTTATCCGATCAGAGTGATGTGATAGTGGTGGAACTGATATGTGAACATGAACGTTACGATAAAATTGAGGGAAAAATTGCAATATATAAAGTCGAGTTTTGAGAACGCTTGTGATTTTTATGTTTTGTATTTGCGTGCGTTAGTCATCACGATTGGTAGAGTTGAAATGATATCTGATTGAACAGTCAGAACGGAATCCGTATAATTTTAAGGACAAACGAATTTGTCGATGAGAAAGAAAAAGATTTCTCCACAAAAACTTAGCAATCATTTCTACTATAAAGTCAAACAATAATGAAAGATAGAAATAATCAGTTGATTGTAAAAGGAGGAAAAAAAACTGTCCATCTTTTGTGCTGAGTGAAGTAAGTGAAGCACTGAGTGGTCGATGAGCGAGGGCCTCGGTAGTGTAATGGATCAGCCCAACAGACCCGATATCTGTAAGTGCGGGTTCGAGTCCCACCTGAGGTTCCGAGTTTTGCGGCCATCTCAGCACTCAACTATGGACATTATAATATCATTGCAAAATAAATAAAATTACGAATATGTCCACCTTTTATTTATTATTAATCGTTCCGAACCTTTAATTGAGCAAATCAATTCCATGAATTTTCATTCAAAATTTTATCACTAGAGGAGCGTTACGCAGCTTGATGCATACCAGTACTAGTGATTTCACAAAGCGATTTAAGGTACGGGAAGAGGTTGCCTGGAACACAATCGAGGGGTACCACATAATCACGCGATATCGGATTACGGTATAATTCCACCTCGGGCAATACAAACCTTCCGTCTTTCGACATTCTCTCGATTTGACGAGATCGTGTGTGTTACTGTCCGTAGACGTTGATGAACATGTCAAATCTTATGAATTACTACAAGCTGTTAGTTATTTGAAATTGTTCTACAGTATTTCTTTGTTTCGCAAGATTTTTCAACTAATAATCTTACGAGTTGTTACTTTTGTCGCAAAGTTAATCATTTTCCTGATTTTCCTCAATTTTTGTCTTTTATTTACTAAATTCAATAGCTTTTAAACATTTTCATGACTGATATCACTTGTCTTTTTTTCTTTTTATTAATCTAATACCAATTGAATTAGTTTTTTCCTAAAGTTCCTGAGTTGAGTAATTTTGTTATTATTGGGACCTTAATTATTTATTTCAGGTGCGTTACAGATGCTGCTTCTAGTTGCGATATTTTTGTGTGTTATTAGCTTCTTCTTAATAAAAATGCTTTTGAAAAGACAAAAGCTACCACCAGGTCTGATAGCTTTTCTTTTCTAAGTAAATTTTCCAGCTTCTCGTAGTGATATTACAAATTTTTATTTAATATTTATTTATTGAATAGATTGAACGTGAATCATTTAGGACCATTTCCTTTACCGTTAATCGGTAATATGCATCAACTGTATTATAAAATGTTCATAAAGAAAAAAACCTTCATCGAAGCTCTTCGTGAATGGGATAAGGTTTGTTTTCGAACTCATACCTCACTAAATTTCTTTCGAAGAGAAATTAATGAGGAACAGAATAAAATTTGTTGTATTTTCTTATGTTTATTTATTAATATTACATACAACGATAAATGATATTTGATTTTTCGAATCAAATATTTGAATTGATTTTTTGAAGGAAATTTTGTTCGAAAGACATTAAGCGAAAGGATTATGATTTATTCCACATAGTCACTTGTCTTTTTTAGGAATACGGTAGTGTTCATACGATATGGTTCGGACCCATTGCATTGGTGAACATTTGTGACTATCACAATGCTGTTGACGCCATGGTAAAAAAAGGATCAACCTTTGCTGATCGATCAGTTCCATACTTGTTTGATCTGATAAGGAGTTAGTTCACTCATCATATAGATCTTGTAATGTTTAGTTAATTCGGGGTGTCAGATGCTTTTTGATTTTTTTCCTACGAAGTTTCTCACTACAATCTCACATCATTTGTCTTTCTATTTCACTCATTCTTTCCTATCCTTGTTTGCATATCAAATGAATTGATTATTTTCTGAGAAATTAATTCAAGAAAAAAACACTACTCCATAGATAGTCGTGGTATCGTTGTCTCCAACGGCTTACCGTGGATAGAACAACGTCGCTTTGCGCTTCATACACTTCGGAATTTTGGTCTAGGAAAGAACATCATTGAAGGAAGAATTATGCTAGAATTTCAGACTGTGTATGTTACTTTTAGTATCTGAAGTCTAACAGAATTAAGATGTTGCACATCATGTTGTAGATGTGATGAATTGGAGAAGCGTTTAGATGCTGGTCAAACGTCGATCGATCCTCATGCGATATTCGAATTGTTGATCGGAAATATTATCAATAGAATTCTTTTTGCAAGCAGATTTGACAAGGTTAGAAGTTACTTACGAGAATGATATTGAAATTCTGCTGTAGATATGTGATTTAGGTTGATCAACATTTTTCCTTCCTTTATTAGATACAATGATAGATAAAATTCAATGATCCGTAACTTACCACGTGTGATGAGGATATAGCGGATTTTGAATGCGTCAATTCAGATGTAGTTTAGGCTTAAAATATTACCACTAAAACTGAATGAGATTCTATATTGGGTAAACACGTAATTGTTTGCTTAAGTGGTTGCAGTACAGATATCGGCTCACCGGATCCGATCCGTTAACGGACGAGTGCTGATAAAATATCCACTCAAAAATAATAATTGAAACATTGAATGTTCGCAGATTGAGGGACTCGGTAGTTACCATCGGTAGCACAACAGGCCGAACATCTGTAGATGCAAGTCCGAGTTTTAACTCAGATTTCGGGTTTTGCGATAAATTCAGCGTCATGAGGTATATAACCGGTAACTCCAATTAATACTAACTTCTAGGAAATTCAATAATTTATGTGCATTTGAAAAGACCTGAGATAGTCTTTTACTACTGGTCGCCGTTAGCAACAAGTTGTCCTTATAAAGAATTTGTTGGATCAATCCTTAGTTTTCGCATATTGAACTGTTCATTAGCAACATAGATGTTGATGTTCTAGAAAGAAGAAGAAGAATTTTTCGTCTTGAAAGCGAAAATGGACGCAGCATTGGAGAGTTTTTCCCTCTTTGACATTATGATTGACGAATGGAACATCAATCTACCAATATTCAAACAACGAGCACAATATATTCTCAGATCACTTCAATTGCTGATCGATTTCCTCAGGGAACGAGTTCAACAACGGTGATATACTTAACTTTGTAATATTTCTGTTTCTTACTTTATTCTTCGCATTATTAATGTATTTATACAAATTCTTTAGTATTCACCCAAGCTGTTCTAGTTATTTTGTGATCGTCTATAATTACTGTAGAGTTCATAAAGACCTAAGTGATTCCCAATATAATTCCTAATACTTAATCAATGCTTTTCTACCAAGTTGTAAAACTTGTACCGATTTGAAATTGTTAAAAGCTTAGCAGATATGAGGCGATGGATTGAACTAGTAAACTTTTGTGCCTTTCTATTATTTAAATGGCCCGTCTTTATGCGTAATGCGAGGTCCAGCTATGTTCCATTCGTTTCTTTCTCGCACGAATGCCGTCTATGGTGATGGTATTCTGCGTACACGGTGAGACTAGCGTCAAGAAGTTTCCCTAGTCTAGTTTTAGCCTGGATTGCTGAGCTCTACTTAGGCCTCCTTGTCTTCACCACAGACTTTATGGGAAGATGTGACTCGCTTGTGACTTCGTTTCAATAAGACGGTGGCGACTCTCTAGAGGTTTCCTCCTGGAAAGGTATCCATGTCGAAATGAAGGATACGTGCCTGCCGCATTAAGGGAATAAGTAATCTGGGAGGCTTTCCAAAAACCGTAATACAAACCACTAATATTAAAATGATTACCTATTGTGCTATCAGATTATTTGAAGTATTTCTTGAGAACATTCCTCTTTTAAGAAGACGTGACATTGAATTGGGTAACCACGTTATCGAGGACGGAGGTGTAGATTTTGTAGATGCATTTCTAATTCAAATGAAAAACAAGGACAGTGCAAATTTGACGAGTTTTAAGTACGTGTTTGCGTTTTTTAGTTCATCTGATTCTTATTTTGGAATGGTCGTAACTGCTTAATGTTTATAGTGAAGAAATGTTAGTGATGTCATTGTTCGATTTGTCTTTGGCTGGCCAACAAACCACATTATCGACGCTGAAATGGGCTTTTTCTTACTTACTGCTTAATCCTGAGATGAGTTTTATTCAAGTCCTAAAATTTGATGAGTATAATACGATTTAGGATAGAAAAGAACTCATTAAACGGTAAGAGTACATAGGATTGTTAATATCAATTATATCACTAAAAGTTAGTGCTTGTTTAGAACAAACCACGTTTAGTGCTAATGTTTAAAATTTCATGGAAAAAACCTGAATTGATAATTGTTGCTAATTTGGATTAATTTAGATAAAAGCTCAAGTGGAGGAGGAGCTACTTTCGGTCACCAAAGGCGAGAGACCACTATCAATTACTGATAGACCGAATACACCATTCTATAATGCTACATTAACAATGAGTTATTATCACTATGATGTTAACAAATTCTATGGATACTGAAGTGAATGAGAAGCAAATTAAGCGAATTTGAAATGGTTAGTTTTCTAGGAGATCCATCGATGTGCTCTAATTGTACCGTTCAATTTGTGGAGAAACACTGATGAAGATGTTGTCGTTGGACCATATGTGATTCCAAGAGGAACAGCAATTGCAGCACAAATTTCCTTAATCATGACCGATGAGAAGTACTTCAAAGACAAATACAAAGTGATCTTTGTTCCTATTTCTTCTGATTCTTTCTGTATAGCTTTTAAGTAATGTGTATCTGCTTAATAGATTTCTGTTTTCAATTCTGAACTTTTCATTTGAATGTGTTTTCATATTCAGTTCAATCCTAAGCGTTTCTTGAATGGAGCTCGGTTAGAACAAATGGTGGTATCATTTGGACTTGGAAAGAGAGCATGCCTTGGGGAATCGTTAGCTCAAGCTGAATTATACCTTGTGGTTTTTTTTTTCTGTCTAGTTGAGTTTTTATGAATGTTATTGTTGGAATTCTTTACAGATCATCGCCAATTTTTTGCTTCAATATATTGTTTCGTCTGATCCACTTCACATGCCAAGCATGAAAGCACAAAATGAATTAGGAACGATGCGTAGACCCCAACCGTATCATATCGTTTTCCAACGACGAAAAGCATAAAATTTTCTTTCGAATGTTTCATAGAACGTGAACACATAAAATCATCGTGAGAAAAAGCAGCACATATAAAATATAAGATCTTTATGAATTAAACATAGTTGTCATTTAGTAAATCACCTCATTTTTTATGAATTTTCTCACCAAAATTACTGCTACACAAGAAATATAAACAAATTTTATTCAATTTATACAGGTTGTCTGATCACCACCACAAAAATTCGAACTCTATACGTGAGTCTCCTAATATATCGTAACTGAGAAACTTCTCAAGTGTTTTCGACGGTGTTCGCTGATTCACACTGTTTCTTTCGGTGAACAACACTGTTTATTATAAAGCTTCTATGTCGTACTACCTTTGTAATGTACTACTAACGAACTTTAAATTTTATGTGTTTGGAAGGTGTTTGAGGATCTGCCAAGGAAATCCTGGAGCTAAAAAATTGGTGTAGGACTTTTCCGTTATCAATTGCATATGAAAGCGATGAATATATTCGAAAATTTCTACACTTTTTGGTGTACTTGTGACCTTATTCCATGATGGTAGCGATTATTCATAGGTTTAGTCTTGGCTAGGTTTCCACATCAACATCGAGAACATAGGAACATTTCTTATGCACGTTGAGGAGGCAAACCACTTGGGATGCCAAAAAGATCAGTATTATTCAATTATGGTTTATGGAACAGAGACTATAATATATAAGAATACAGATATAAGAACTCAGCTTTAAGCATATTAAAACTCTTCAAAATGAAAAAAAATTATATAATAAAGATAAACGACGAGGTAGTAGAAAAAATACATAAATAAAAAATATGTACTAAAAACAAACAAGGTAGTAATGAAGATAGGAAACCTAGGGTCACGGTGTTAAGAGGGCAAATCTTTCGGAAAATGTGTGTTCTTTACCAGAAGAGAGTCCTTTCTTTCAACTAGAAATAGACCTTTAAATATGTCCCGCTCTTTATTTATTTGTCAAAATACACAAATCCACATCAATTTATGACCTAGACACGTTTGATCTGTCAGCATTCAAACTAAGGGCTATTGTTAGCTTCACAGAGAGGACAAAAGACAGAATAACTTGGTTCTTAATCTTGATTTTAGTCCGAATGTTAAAGTTCATACCTGCTTGTCTGGAGAATATGATGGTGATTCTAGAATACCTACACAGAATATAAGAAAGCTACTGATGGAATCATTTGATGTAGATCCTTTACATTCAAACATATCGGATGAATTTGCAATGCAGGCGGCTTATAAGCTCCTTACAAAACATTAGGAGAGAGTGGACATGTTTGGCTTATCTTATCGATTAGACAACTGATGACTTTATCAAAGAATGTCTGGAGTGCTCAAGGATATTATTGTGCACCGATAAGAGGATTTGCAATGGAACAGAGATTGCACGAAGCTTGTCATCATTTACATTTCTAGAATAGAAACATCTGTCATCGATTCTCGTCCATTGCTCTGCTCTAAACTATATATATCAAGTGTTTAAAATTCTTAAATGAACAATCAAAGTACGTAAAATTCCGTAAAAAATCGAATGACGTGCGATTCCCGTTCCTCAGTATTCAACTGAAACTTTTCGGTTAGGGTTTCGTAACAAAATGGCATTGAAAACCAAGCACTAAGAACATGTTAGTATATTGGTCGTCCGCTCATTTTTGACATACCAAAAAAGCCATTGCTAGAAACATGTTTCGAACAGCAGGTAGCATATACACTGATAAGGCAGAAGAGATTGCATAAATGATTTTGGCAGAAGAAATAGTCGATCGCAAAAGTTGAATTATAACAAAGACTATTATTTGGTTACATGGTTCCTTGGAGGGCCCGTCGTCACGCGTAGTGAGGGCGCCAGCAACTCTCCATTCGTTTCGTTCTTGCGCTATTGCTGTCTATGATGGTGGTCTTTTGCGTTCATGGCGACACTGGCGCGGCAATTCCAAAATCCTGGAATCGTTTTAAGCTGTAAGTACAGCTTTCCAACGTTTGCCTTGAACACGTCCGCCCATATTGTAGGTGGTCGCCCATAAGGACGTTTGTATTTTTTCGGGTATCATTCCACAGTTCTTTTCGTGCACCTATTGTCTTCTCTTTTCCTCATATGATCTATTCAAATATGTTTCGCTTTTGACGCGCATTCCTCTGGATCTTGCGAATGAGATGAAATCCTTGACGTGGTTGAGGTATCACCGAAGTCTTGTGTGCGTAGCAAAGTGCTGGAAAAACTATAGAGTCCAAAAGATGAGCATGTATTTTTGAGTCTATTAATTGATCGGTAACTTCTTTTAAAGGTCCAAATACAGTCTATACGGCTATCCTTCTTCTGCTTAATTCTCGTCTCATATCGTTCTCCATATTCATAGATAGCCCAAGGTATATGTAAGATTTGGTTTCGTTGCTTTCAAAGCCACCAATCTTGATTTACTTCCATCACAGCATAGGTTTTTTATGAGCTGGGTCTTTCTCTCATTTATTCGCAGTCCTATCTTCTTTACAATTTCGTTCGAATCGTTAAACACCGTTTCTGCTTTTTTTGTGCTCGTTTAAAATAGGATAATGTCGTCCGCAAAACGATGGTTTCATATGATATTTCCATCGATACATATGCCTTTTTTGTCTCAGTCTAACCACATGATCCATTGCATGGTGGTAGTGAACAGCTCCGGCAAGTTACGCTCCAAAAGTGCATGTAGTTTGTGGTAACCAGCTCGAAGGAAGTAGACATTTATCTTGTACGATGGAAGAGTTGTGCCACTTTTCATGGTTATAATAGCCACAGCCCGAACTTCAGATGGGAGAATCCATGGTGGTTTACCTTAAGGGGTTATTCGAGGATCTGCCGATGAAATCATAAAACCGAAAAGGTTGCTACAAAACTTTTCCGTTATTATTTCCATATCATGGCGGAAAGTAATTGTTATCCCGTTTTCGTTAAGTAGAGCTGACAGAGGGGCACGTAACAGATTGTAAATGAAATAAAAATATAAAATATAAATATAAAATAAATATATGAAGCGTTTAAAATTAAGAGTGAAAATTTTACGAAATGCGTAACATCACAAGAAATTATGCCTACATAGGCATTTGAAGAGATACTTTGGCATCAACAATATTCAATGAATTCTCTTGTTGATACCTCTGATTTGAAAAGAGAATGGTTAATCTGTTGATCAACGACTAAGTCATGCAGCCAAACTTCACTCAGTTGTTTTCCAGACTTCGGTTTGAAAGATAATAATTGAACCTCAATTTTTCTTCAAATATGCAGTTGCATTTGAAGATAACACGATCTGAGGAGGAATAAGTCTTCAGAAAGCGATTTTCATATATCAATCATTAACACAATCAAGCATTAGTTTTTTTTTAGGAATGCCATTATTGTAAGGATGATTGTTTGTGAACGGAGACGTTCTTAAAGTATAAAATTAATGGTGTAGGAATACTGTGGTGCAAAATACCTTTCGAATAGAATAACTTTATTAGAGGTTGAGTAGTTGATGTGTGGGCAAAGAAACGTCGAAGAGGACGTGGTTGTGATAGAATGAGGTTAACCACGAACGTCTCCTAGAAATGAGTAAAGTGGTAAAGTGAGTTTCCTATACAGGAAGTATCTGTGTAAACGAGACATCTCTGCATAACGCTATTTCCTCTATTTTGGCGAATTGCATTTAAAAATTTCACGAGACATAATGGCTAATCAGTATTTCTTTTAGTGATGAGTCATAGCATAGCTACTTTAGATTCCACCTCATCACAAAAGGCTAATTTTCGATTCTACACAATTATAGAATGTTTTTCTAGAATTACAAAAGTGATGAATAAGACACTTCAGTAACGTCGCAT
>KN716179.1:349350-360363 GCA_000816705.1 Dictyocaulus viviparus
GGTGTTATTTCACTTAACAGTCGCCTAAGTGAGCGAATGACGTTCAATTGATTTCATACCTCAATTAGATGGATTAAGGTTCTGGAAAACTCAGCTGCACTACCTATATAAGTGAGCTAGCGATTGTTTGAACTACTATGCCGTCCATTTATTCCTAACTTTTAGTTCTCAGAAACGAGAGAAAAAACATTCTAGAGCTAACCTGTAAGAATGGAATTTTATTGAGATTGTTTTCCTGCGGAGTCAAATTAACTAGAATGCCTTCTGACAATGAGGTATTCCACCATATACCAATCGCCTAAAGTTGTAAACAATATCGATACTTTAACTCTATGTAATTTCTGAAAGTGAATTGTTTAGTGATAGAGAATTTTATTAGATGGCATCGTAAAATTTTGATAGTGTAACCACAGTTGACGAATGCTCTTGATTAACACTCACTTCATCAACCGTGGTAGTGGAGAACAATGCGTCTTCAAAAGTCATATTGTTACTGCCGACGTATTCGAAGTTATTAGAACTTTAGCTAATGTAGTCACATCTCTTGGCTATTTCATAATCCGATTTTTTAAATTCACAATCGTTCGTCAAAAGAAGAAAAATTCTAGAAATTCATTAACTAAGCTTAGGGAAATCAGAAAAATCAATAAGTTGAAATAATTGTTGGTGGAGAAGATTGTCTCACTATCAGGGGCATGTTTTTAGCTTTAGGTAGCGCTTCAACTTTTCTACCAGGTCATGGATTGCCATATGAAAGTCTTCGTCTACAAATAAATTTCCAGTGAAAACCTCATTCTATGCAACGGTTCCAGCCACCAAACAACAATTCGTGTTTGTAAAGCTGAGTATTCACATTGAAGTGCACGGAAATTAAAATTCAAATTTTTTATCTTTACACAAGAACTTGTTAAATTAATGTAAAATAACGGATTTCTAAATTTGGATCACTATTCAACAATTTTCTTTATGGATGAAATGTGGAATTTCGAGCTTCTAAAGACGAATTTATGTATTGAACAGCACGGATATGGGGATCGAGCCTTGACATCGATAAATGCTCACATAATTCTCGTTGAATTAATATGAGCAATTTTGAGTTTCCACAGACGATGTTGTGCATTGAACTGGAGGGATATGGAGATCCAGTCATCAATAAACTCATCATCATCATCATCACTTGTGATAACATAAAACAACGACGATCAGTTTAATAGCAAAGGCATAGGATGTTATGTTAAGGGCTATGAGGGAACAGTAATAAGGAGTATCTGCTTATATAGAGAAGAGGCGGAGACTTTTGCATGTTAAAATAATGTCCTTTTCAGTTCCTCAAGCACTGAAATTCAAGCAGTTCAACACTCGAGCAGTTCCTCAGCTAATCTCTTTTTCAGAAATATATCGAAATTACGAAATAATTATGACCTTTTATGAATAAGGACATTTGCACTTTCACTTGCCTCCACCATCCGATACGATGACTAAGAAATCAGAAATTAATCTATTAAGTAATATATCTTTACTTTGCACGTAATTTGAATGATAAAATAGAGGTTACTCGACAGAGTGTTCTCAAAACATATGCATAAAACCAATGTGTTTGACAGTTGAACAAGATTTTTCGAAAGTTGGATTTTCGAAAGTTTTAAGGATTGCAGTTTTTTTTTTAACCCTCACATGTGTATTAAGAAAAATTGGACGCAAAACGGACACTGGTCGGATTTTGTATTGAACTTTAGTACAACAGTGACATTTGCTAGACAAAACTATCTATTTACTATAAGACAATTTTAAATAGATTTACTACATCATGATAATATTAATATTAGTTAAACATAATTTTTTATCTTACTGTAGAGAATACTCTGTCGAGTAATCTCTACTTTATCATTCAAATTACGTGCAAAGCAAAAACATATTACTTATTATATTAATTTGTGGTGTCTGAGTCATCGCATCGAAAGTTAGAAATGGTGGAGGCAAGTGAAAATGCAAATGTCCTGATTCATAAAAGGTCATAACTTCGATATGTTTTTGGAAATGAACTTAGTTAAAGAACAGAGAAAGGACATTATTTCCTCATACCGATGTTTCCGCCTCTTCGCTATATAAGCAAGTACAGTAAGTACTCCTCATTACTCTTCACTCATAACCCCTAACACAATACCTCTTTTCACCTTTGGTATTGGACTGATCATTGCTGTCTCATGTTATCACAAGTATCGTACAATTTCCATGATTATCTCATAATGAGTTGTTTTCGATCTTCATGTATCAGTCTCACCTATTGTATCTGATTAGTAGATGCTATCTGTTTGAATAATCACGTCCTTATGAATCCTATTATGTATGTTCTCAACTTAACGTTGTTGTAATCGCGATGTAATATTTTTGTGTATTGTTTAAATAAAGGTTTAACTACCCAAGTTTGAGGTACGACCACTCAAGTTTGGAGCAAACCGACTACCACTGAACCCGAGCCCTTGCATACTTACATAGCGTAGTCTAATTTATTATGATACATTTCATTAAGAGACATTCGCGTTCAGTTCATTGCAGGTATAACGGCTTTTGCAATTATTGATCGTTTTTTCACGCGTTCTTATACGGTCAATCTCAGCATTAAAACCGCAAACAGTGATTAAAATCACTCACTAAAAAGATGATTCGTGGTTGTTTACCAAACAATGATTGGATTAATCACAATCGATTCTTACAGTGCTTATATGAAAGTGGATAAACGTACAAACGTATAAACGATAAACGATATGAGATTGATAAGCTGGCAGAGTTTGTCAGTATGTTTCAATTCGGGCAGCACACCCATTGAAGAAGGTTGGTCATTTACCATTTGTTGATAGCGTTTCTACTCATAATGAGAAATTGTATATAATATTTAATACCATGCGTTGTATTTCTTACTATTTTATAGTGAGCTTTGTATTACGTCGTTGGATGCAAACGTTCTCCCATTGTGGCGCGTACCTTATTTTTTGAGGAATAGCCAATGAAATTCTAGACAGGAAAAAAATCAGTATAGAATTTTTTCATCATCGATTCTCTTGCCGGCCGGCGCTAAAGAAGGCAGAGTCCAGTGTGCGGGTTATTGAGGCTAAAGTTTTATGTAGTGTAGATTCAGATGGCTGGATTTCTATGATAGCTCTGCTTAGGTATTTTTGTAATCTTCACAACATGCAGTTACCATAGGCATTTCTGGATCAAAAGAGGGTACGCCTTCATGACTTTATTTTTTCGAGACGGTGACCATTCTTGATAGGTTTTCATTTGGCAAAGTTTCCATATCAAACTGGTTCACGTAGCAACACCTTCCAATTATGTTGATGACGATGAACCATCTGGTATGATTTGTGATTTATGATAATATAAGGATTGAATGCATCACGATCGATGTTAACAATTCATCAATGGATATGTATGGACGTGAACATTGTAGAAACGATAAAGCGATAACAAATCGATAAAGAAATCATGGTAGTATTTTTAAGTGTGTATCAATTCGTTCACTACACTCTAATAAGAACGTATGTCAATTGTTAAGTATTGCCAACTTTTCTATGTTCGTTACTTTTATGGTTTTTCTAAACCTTACTAGTACTCATATGTATTGTAAGGGTAGTGAGTGGATTCGGTGATTGAATGCACACTGCTTACATACGTTTTTGTTTTCTCTTTTCTTGCTAGTCTCAATAGTACTGGTGTTCTATGGATATAATAACGTACAGGATATAAAGAAGACTCTTTACTTTAAAGAGAACCGTTTCTATCCTTAACATCTTAATATTACTTTCTCGTTAATGTATCAGTGCGATTTAACACTGAAGAAAATCCGATAAGCAAAAGAACTCACTGTGCTATCATCTACATATAGACATCGTTGCCCGAATAACATTGTATAATCATCACTGCGATCTTATGCTTCACCTATACAACGATAATGCGTAATGCTTTGCGTTGTAATCACTTGTATAATATTCACATTGTGCTTAACGGGTTTTCATTCATATAGTGACCAATTTTGTAATCGTACTGTTCATTAGATTATATTATTCTTTATGCTCCAGCTATATTGCATTCGTTTCTTTCTCGTCCAATTGTCGACTGTAGAGGTAGTTCTCCAGGCACCTAATGGTATTTCCATAACCTATTCCGTCATCCGTACGTCGTTGTACACTATGAATACATTTGTTTGACGTTAGTATTGTATTGAACACGTCCTCCTCTAATTATACACCTAACCCCTGGTGAATGAAAACATTCAAATGCTGAGAGGCATCTGTTTAGTCCAATTTCAACGATTTCGTTATTCTCTGCTAGGTGACGATAAACACCTTAACAGCAGAATTGCATCACCTTATTGAATCGACTGACCTCTAAATTCCTCACATTCGTTTCAGTGATGCAGAAAACTGAGAAAAATATTTTGAAAAGCATCGTATTTAATATCAAAACGGCTTTCTACAAGTTTTTTACGCAAAAAAAAATGACATTAACATATTTAGGTGGCACTTCTACAATCTGATACTATGTTAATTAAAAATAATATTTTTACAATGATGCTTTAATCGTTAATTCTTCTCAGAGTTCTAAATGCAAATAGCGGCAAAACTCATTATTCTCCAAGTCGTGTTTATCAACGTAGTACCGCTTCTATTTTATTTTATTATTTGTTTTCTTCAAATCTTTCTCGTTATTCAAGAGTTTTTTTTTTTTCAAGAGTTCAAGTTTCTAGGCGTCGGATCAGGGGGTACTGGTGAGTGGGCAGTGAAATGATTATCACATGAGGAATCCTTATATGTGTTGCTAATGTGAATGGTTAAAATGGGAAATGAAAAAATTATGCAAATATGTACGTGACGTATCTAGCTGAGAGGCGGAAATTTTTAGAGTTTGTTCGACGACGTTTGTATTTGTTCAAAGAAAAAAAGAGAGTTTCTGCGCTCTCGTAAAACTGCTAAGTAAGCCGGTTATATTTCTGATCGATGTTTTTAATAGTGAAATTTTTCGAAAGCTGGATATTTTCCTAAAAATTGCAGTTTTTCAAGCGTCACATGCGTACTAAGAAAACTGGGCGCAAAGCAGACACTGGTCGGATTTTGTATTGAACTTTAGCACAGCAGCGATATTTGCTAGACAAAACTTTCTATTTACTACGACGAGGTGTATTTCGCGTTATGGTACTGCTTCAATAGATTCCCACGTTTATCGTCCGTCCAAAGATAAGAATTTTGAAGTTTTTCCACGTCAAGTTTTCGCATTAAAATCTCAACAATAATCTTATTGAATTGTCAGCAATGGAAGTTTCGGCCAATCCGACAGCAATCCACTTGTACCTTCAAGCAGCCTTGTTTAGCTACAAGATTTTAGCAGCGTTTCCATACTCGTACTACCCGACGATGTCGTATCATGGACTGTTTCGCAACCGGAGAAATGAAGCCCATATCTTTTACTGTTTTTTGCGATTTTTCTCACTGCCAACTTGCACAGCTGCTTTGCGAGTATTGAAAACGAACTTTTATTCAGTTATGGACAAAATACCAGTCTATCTCAATAACTGACTGATGTGTTTATTTATTCGATTAGAATTCTTATCGCTTTTCACACGCTTTTTAGTTTTTTCATTGCGGGTTTTTCCTCACATCAACGTGCACTATACAATTCGTATACACCTCAGCACAAATATGCGTCCATGCATAAATGTATATTTTTGCATACTGAAGGTATTAGTCGACTGAGCATCTTAGAATTATCATGTATATCGACTTGTGTTTCAGCACAAGTACAAGTTCACTTTTGCTCTGTCATCTATCTACCGTCCGCCACGTGAGGTCGTACCACGTAGCTTCGTGACTAACCGGCTTGAGATTCGTCAAACATAAAAAAAAAACAATTTTTTTCAACCAAATTATTATATAAATACGTTTCAGGTGGCGAGTGGTAGCTCTTTGAAATTGTTTCCTGTTTATTCAAACGGATTGTTCATTCATATATGTTTGAAGATTGTTTTGAATTATATTTTATGTGTAAAATACTTTGTTATGATCGAAATGTGCGCGGTTACTAGAGATTTATTCAAACAACACGTAAAAATAAAAATAATCGATAAACATTGGAATCGCAAAAATCAATAATTGATATCATACAATTATCATGTGAAATTATACGAAACTGTTATTATGCATATTCGTAATTTGTTTTTATTTAATTGCATTTTTGGTGTAATTTTTTTTTTGCCTCGGTGGTGTAATGGTAAGCACGGCAGACCGGATATCGGTACGTGCGGGTGCGAGTCCCGCCTGGGGTTCCGAGTTTTGCGGCCATCTCAGCACAACTGTTATTATGCAATCGGATAATATTTGTTAGCGAAATAAAAATGCTAAGAAGAATGATATATTATGACTAAATTATCAATACATTATGAATATTATTATAATGAGATTATTATGGATAATTGCATGAAATTTTCTCATATATAAGGACAATAACAACTAATTTAATAGTAATGGTGAAATAAACAATGCGAAGGTTGTGCTTACTGTAACTGCTTATATAGCAAAAGGATGAAAACTTCAAGATTTTAGATCCTATGGCAGTCGTTTTCTAATGTCGCTATTAGAAGCTAATTAGAATTTCGTAATACTAATAATGTTTGTAACGGATCTCACTCATTAAAGGTCGCATGGTCAAGCCGGATGGTCGCAAGACAACTGGAGCGACCTAACGTGACATAAACAGAATGAATTGCGGATTGTAGACAAAAATCGACCGTTTACTTACCTTGAGAGGCGAGTTGATTCGGTGGATGAACTTCCTGATTCTGCTCTACTGTTGCAGCATATATAAAGATTGATATATAAAGAGAAAAGATTCTGATATATAAAGACAATAACGACTAATTTAATAGTAATGGTGAAATGAACAATGCGAAAGATGTGCTTACTGTAACTGCTTATATAGCAAAAGGATGAAAAGTTCAAGATATTGAAACGATGTGTTTTGAGATTCTATGGCAGTCGTTTCCTAATGTTTCTATTAGAAGCTAATTGGAATTTCGAAATACTAATAATGTTTTCAACGGATCTCATTCATTAAAGGATTCTGAGCCAGATGATAGCAAGACTAGGTGGAGCAACCTAACGTAACATAAAGAGAATGAATTGCGTATTGTAGACAAAAATCGACCATTTACTTGCCTTGAGAAGCGAGTTGATTCGGTGGATGAACTTCCTGATTCTGCTCTACTGTTGCAGCATATATAAAGATTGATATATAAAGAGAAAAGATTCTGATATATAAAGACAATAACGACTAATTTAATAGTAATGGTGAAATGAACAATGCGAAAGATGTGCTTACTGTAACTGCTTATATAGCAAAAGGATGAAAAGTTCAAGATATTGAAACGATGTGTTTTGAGATTCTATGGCAGTCGTTTCCTAATGTTTCTATTAGAAGCTAATTGGAATTTCGAAATACTAATAATGTTTTCAACGGATCTCATTCATTAAAGGATTCTGAGCCAGATGATAGCAAGACTAGGTGGAGCAACCTAACGTAACATAAAGAGAATGAATTGCGTATTGTAGACAAAAATCGACCATTTACTTGCCTTGAGAAGCGAGTTGATTCGGTGGATGAACTTCCTGATTCTGCTGTGCTGTTGCAAATGACGGTGTAGTTTTTTCACGAAGAATTATATAAGTCAATTATATGTCTTCACACAATGCAGGATAAAGTAATATTAAGTATTGAATTTTTACATTGCGACCATTGTCAATGATTTTATTCATGGATGAAATGAGCAATGTTGAGTTCCCAAAGACGATTTTGTGCATTTGTCTGCTGGAATATGGAGATCAAGCATTGACATCGACAAGCCATTACACAATGCCGGACAAATTAATATTAAATATTGAATTTTTGCATTACGATCACTGTTAATCGTTTTAGACATGGATGAAATGAGCAATTTTGAGTTCCTACAGACGATTTTGTGCATTGAACTGCAGGAATGAAAGGGATTATGATGCTCGACGAATCCCTAGAGCGAAAAGAACTCACTGGACTACCGTTGCGCGCGATAGGGAAAAATGGAAGTTTTACTGGTGCCCGCTCGACTCAGTCGATGATCAACGGGAATCCAGGTGATCCAGGTGAACTGCAGGGATATGAAGTTCAATCGTTGTCATCGATGAATGTTAACATAATTCCAGTTGGATTCATATTAAATGTTGAATTTATAAGTTTACATCACTATTAAACAATTTTCTTCACGGATGAAAGATTTTTAAGATTTTCATATTAGCACACCCTCAGGTATATGTTGGTACGATAATATAGTGAGAGTTAGGAAGTTATTCAAATATTAAGCATATACATCTATGAATATTAGAATAATGTTTCATTGTACAGACCAGGGTTGCATTCAGCCATTTCCTCTTGCATGCTGGATAAACATGAAAGCATCGGTACATCCCGTCACCACGGGACGTAGGTTTCCCACTAAAGGTTGCCTTATGCTTGAATTCAAGCAGTTAAATAATATTTTCCTCTTTTCGTGGCTGTTCACTATTTCAAAACGAACTAATGACGATGAAAGTGAGAAAATTTATGTGTACGTAGTTTTCCACTTTCCTCATTAAGATCAAACAAAATTTATCACTGTTGTCTTTCATTATTAATAGAAGTATTCAACTCAAGGAAGTGAATATTTGAAGCCCTCATGCTTTTGATACTGTTCCTGGTGTGAAATCATTTCTTCAAATGATGCCTCTTGAAAAATACGTCACAGAATGTCTAATGTTATCGTTGACGAACCAACACCTAGAATACGGTGCTTTATCATATCACCTATCCTTGAAAAAGATTTACATAATTGAAATTTTAAAGCCATAGACGAAGGCTTAAAAACTTAATTTATTTATTCAAGTGGATTATTCGAATAATATTTCGCTTTATTTGTTCACTTGCAAGCCTAAGCCTAAGCTTAACAAAGTGCCTAAATTCTCTTCATTTATCCTATCACACTAATTAACATGCATTGGCAGTTATATTAAATCACCAATAATTTTGTCACGCTTCAATGTCATTCCATTATTGTTGTTTCAAACGTTTAATTATTCAAGCTTGGGGAGAAAAATCATTAAACATTACAATATTGACGTCATTGTACCATTGATTCCTAATGACATAGAAATTGTTGAAGCGATTTATCAGCACCACGTTGTTGTTGTTGTTGTTGTTTGTGTTTGACTGCTTCATATTTTAAAATTTCTCTGAAAAAAACTTAGAGAGGAATCATTTGTTATCAAAAGGACAATCGGCCAGAGATGTAAAAAGTGCAGTATGTAAAGTTGAAAAACTGAAACATAACTGAAAATAAAACAATCAGGAGAAAACTCCTCTAATTTATTTGTCCTCCTTTCAATAATGATAAGGTTTCGTTAGTTAGTTATCATCTGTGAGCTGCATCGATAAAGCTCAAGTCAAAGCTTAAATTATCGTTGAATTCGATATTATTTTTTCTCGATGAAATGGTTTTTATCGTTCCAGTTGCATCAATGTTTCAGAATAAAATTCAGAATAATGGTAACGCAAACGTGAATGGTTCCACCGAATCCTTCCACTGAGCTACCATTGCACACCTATAAAAATAAATAAAAGCATATAATAAATGAACACCTCAATCACTTCCTAGAAGCCATAGTAGAATTTGTTTATTGTACTGTACCTCTAGGCCTAGAAATTAAATTGGTGATCTCAGTCAAAGCACGTTATGCACACACCCTACCACTCTGCGTTTTATTAGACTCTAATTATTGATTTTATCAACGGTTACAGCTTGAACTCAAACGATTTCAAAGTGATCATGTGTATATTAGTCGGAATGTTGAACGAGTGATAAGGCAGATTTCATCCTTGTTATTATTTCAGACATTCTACCGTTCATACTCAGTATTTCAATAGATGAATTGATCTGCCTGGTTGACAAAATAGAAGAACTCATCAGATCAATTCCACTATCTAAACTCTTTATCTTTATTAGGTTTATGAATTATCGGTTTCAAAAATTTGTCGTACAGTTCTGCAGTGCCTACAATCGCGTATCTCATGATAGATACGATAATAGATAGAGTATTAATTAAAGATTTGGAATTTTGTCGTAGAGATCCGTAGATCATGAAATCCTAGCGGATTGCTTATAAATCGTGGTGGATAAATTTTTCAACACCTACTAGATTCAGAAAAAATTAAAAGACGATAGTTCACCTGCAAATGGTGTACATCGTGAGCGTTCTCCAGATTCAGATTTCCGGAACCACTCTAAAATAAATCACAAGATGAGATACGGACGACATATTTTTGGCACTAGTAAAATTATAGGATCATTTACTCAAGTACATGTAACGTATCTGAAAGACTGGCTGATGGTATTATTTGCTTTAGCGTAAGAATGCTGCTGCTCAGATGTTTTTAGAGGATGATGCTTTAATGAATAACAGAGCGTTTCGTTTGTATGGCACAATATTCGTATTTTACTTTTGATTTTTAGGTGCACACAATTGCATACGAACTGAATTCCATTGAACGAATCATTCAGACAATTGATCAATAATCATTGATGATCAATAATTAACCCAGGCAATAGGTCACAGGGCAAGAGTTGGTGCGAAACAGACCTTTAGAAGTATTCTCGACAATTTTATAGCGTATTTGTCATAATTGCAGCTGTAGATAAAGTAGAAATTATTTTTCATACGATTAAGAAACAAAATTTGATCTTTATATCTTTTCAGTTCTTCAAATACATCGTACAATCGAACATCGTAGAACAAACTCTAGAAGTTTTCGCCTTTCAGCTAGATACGTCACGTGCACATTCGAAGTTCAAGCGGTCACATTAACATTAACATATATAAGGATTGGATTGCTCATATGATAATCCTTTCACTATCCACTCGCCATTACCTCATTATCGATAATCTGAAAAATTTTTCA